>CAKZFB020000093.1:0-12523 GCA_936432065.2 Rutpela maculata
GCCTTGGATCGACGGCGATGGTTGCGGGGGTCTATTTTCGAACGGCGGCGGCTACTAAAGTCCGTGTTCTCCTCTCACCATGCATTTGCTTCTCAAATATACCTAACCCTCCAGATTTACGAGCGTTTCTTTTTTCCCAAATTTCCCCGTTTAAAATTAGAGGAAATCGACAATTAAGCCCAGCAAATAGGAAAACGCCTACAACACAAAATAAATAAAAGGGTATAGAAGCAGACTTTGATGCTTGTGCTTTACTAAAGAAATGCGCCAGAAATTAAGTGAACTTACCTCCCGTGCGATTTGCCCTATGCACTAAAGAGACGCTTTTTTTTCGTACACTAAATTCCTTTAAGAAATATCCAACAAAATTTGCCTTGAGACGATATAATCAAAACTCCAACTATCAATAAATTATATCGTTCTTTCAGATAGCTCGTAATCCAGCCGTTTAAAACGTACAATTCAAAAGTGTTATTCATCGGGCATCTATTCTCTTAATTATGCTTTTTCAACTGTCTGTCGCTTTCTGACGGACTCGGCAGTCGATACCTTCATCATGTTTTTTTGTTAGTTACACAAAAACATTCCCATTTAAACAACTCAGAAACAAAAACTAATAGCGACAAAAATTACCTGACTAGATCCATTTATTAATTATTATATACAGGGTGGACCAACAACAACCAATATAAATAAAATTCATAACAATATATATATATATATATATATATATATATATATATATATATATATATATATATATATATATATAGTATATATATATATACAGGGTGTCCCACTTAAAACTCCCGACCCGATTTTCTCTATAACGAAAAGCGATATTTGAATTCTGTAAAAGGTATCTCCTAGAATATATAAATGACTTAAGTTTTGAGTAAAAATGGTTATTTTACATATTGAGGTATAGATGGCGTTGCAATGCAAAGAAATTTTTCGATCGCAGGAACGATGAAATGAGTTGCATGAGATGGAGAATTATATTCTGAGTAACTTTTATAATACGAGCAATTTTCGAAAAATCACTGGTTCTCGATATATTTGAACTTGAATATATATATTTTTTTTCGAATATAAAAATCGTCATAACTTTTTTAAAATACTTTTTAGACAATAAGTACTTTGGGACATTTTTCATAATGAATCAGGCTCATTTAGATGGTAATGAAACATTCATTTCAAAACACAAAATAATTTTTTTTTTTCAAGTAAAAAAAAAAAAAAGGTAGGGCTGTAACTGTTATTTGAAAATTAAAGATTTTGACATTTTTGTTTATTGCATATTGTCTAATTTTTGCGTCATATTTATGTTGTATGTTCTACTAAATTTGACACTAAAAATTGTAGACATATAAAAAGAAAATGGGATTTTTTTTACTTGAAAAATGACATTGAAGTTCAAATATCTCGAAAACCGGTGACTTTTCGAAAATTGTTCGTATCATAAAAGTTGCTCAGAATATAATTCCACATCTCATGCAACTCATTTCATCGTTCCTGCGATATATATATACATATATATATATATATATATATACATATATATATATATATATATATATATATATATATATATATATATATATATATATATATATATACAGGGTGTCCCACTTAGAACTCCCGGCGCTGTTTTCTCGATAACCAAAAGCGATATTTGAATTCTGTAAAAGGTATCTACTAGAATATATAAATGACTTCAGTTTTGAGTAAAAATGGTTATTTTACACATTGAGGTATAGATGGCGTTGCAATGCAAAGAAATTTTTCGATCGCAGGAACGATGAAATGAGTTGCATGAGATGTGGAATTATATTCTGAGCAACTTTTATGATACGAACAATTTTCGAAAAGTCACCGGTTTTCGAGATATTTGAACTTCAATGTCATTTTTCAAGTAAAAAAAATCCCATTTTCTTTTTATATGTCTACAATTTATAGTGTCAAATTTAGTAGAACATGCAACATAAATATGACGCAAAAATTAGACAATACGCAATAAACAAAAATGTCAAAATCTTTAATTTTCAAATAACAGTTACAGCCCTACCTTTTTTTTTAACTTGAAAAAAAAATTATTTTGTGCTTTGAAATGAATGTTTCATTACCATCTAAATGAGCCCGATTCATTATGAAAAAATGTCCCAAAGGATCGGTCAGTTGGGTGTTTTGGTTTTTTGGCAGGGATTGACTGCCGGTACACAGAATGCCAGTTGACATCTTGTCATCCGGATCGTCGGTAGGGTAAGGATGAGCTGTGTAGCTCGAGGAAGGGCAGACCTAACTGCTTTGGTAGCATTTTTGGTCTGCCCGGAGACAGGGTGACTACAGGTACTGGACGGTTGTTTGTCCGGTACCCGCAGGGTCTTGAGTGGGTGGTTGGGTGATCGCCATGTCTCTTCCGAGGGGTGGCTTCGTTGGACGGTGGTATGGTTCTCATACTCACCCGTTATCCAGGATCTGCATCTTCGGCCGCTTGTGCCTCGGAGCGTCTGCTGAGTCATAGTCAGTAGCCTCCCTGACCAGCGGGTTCCCATGCTCCTCGGCAAGGACGACTGAATTAGTTGATTTGGGGCCGGGTTTTTATATCCGAGAATCCTCGCTTACTGGTGACGTATAACTGCGTATAGTTTAGTGTTGTGTGCAAATCCGTGCCTCTAGTCGGGAGCTGGGTAGATTTGCGTGCCGTGTGTATATTGGTGTCGTGTGTAAATCCGGAAACTTTAGTAATGGAACATGAATTTATGAATGCTTTATTACAGTTCATTTAGTGAAAAATATTACAAGAGATATAAACTCAATTGAAATTAAGCCAGAAAACAAAACTTTCTTAAAAGACATCTGGTTAACGAGGGTTTGGTTCAGACATATGGACGATTTTAATGACAACCCAAGGTGTTTGCGTTCACGTAGAAAAAGCATTGTCAACCATGCGGGACATTGTCATTAATAAATCTTGCGAATCAACGGAAATTGTGGTTTTATCAAAAGAGTAATTGGGTGTTTTCACCGTATGCAAATTTGCTTTTTTGATATTATTAAAATGAAGGACTTCATACATTAAAGCACTTACCAATATTTAAACACCATTCTTTCAACTATCAATTTGAAATTTCAACAAATAAATAACAAAATTGAATAACTGAATGGGTATTATACAATGTGACATCATCGGTTGCATTAATATAATCAACATAACCTCAACTTTTAGGTTTTTTAAGTTTATTGTCATTTTTATCCGCACTTCTCATTTAAAACCAGTATGGCTAGAAGCAAACATTTAAAAACTGACGCAAATGATGTCTCAATATTGTTGATTACTGAAAATGGCCTGCTAATTATAGGTTGGATTTCCAACCTATAAAATCGCCTTATTTCATTGGGAGAAGATATTTAAAATTTATTTTCATAATAGTGACATATTACTCGGAAATTTTTAAAAGATATGTATTTTTGGGGTTAGATGTTTACCATCGATATGATCGATGACGTCAACAATATGGCTTAGTGTTTTGGGTGGTAAAATTTTAATTCAAATTTAAAAATACTCTTTTTGGATATTACTCTACTGGTTGTGGAAATTCAAATGTTTTTAGTTATAATTAAGTATTACCTTCACAGTCAATGAGATTTTAAAATTTGTGAAAACACCGAATTGATGTAGAAGTCTGTATTTTTGGCACACACGATACCTTTCAAGCTAGTACTCCATATTTTAAGCATTTCACTCAAATCTCCGAAATGTCGAATTGCACGTGTAATTTAGCAGAGGGTTTCAATTTGTTGGAAAAGAATTCATATTATAATTTGAAATTTATTGACCAGGTTCTTTTGAACAAATACTTAATTTATTATTCCTTATGGTGTGGTGTTCAGTCATCGAATGATGATGAAACAGAGAGAATAAGTAATGCCTAATGCCATTGTTGAAAATTATTTTGGTAATTTAAAAATTAAGAATGCAGAGAGAGCACGTTTCAAGCTTGTGTAAAGAATTTTCATTAAATATACCGAAATCGAGCTGCAGCGATATCTCAAGGAAAGTGGTTTTAAAAGTACCGAGGTTGAATCGTGTCAAAAACGACAAAAACGACCTCATTCATATTTTAAACAAATACATTTAAACAAAATGAATAATATACTGGGGGGCATATTTCAGAACGGTCTTTTAAAGGATATTTCCTATTATTTCAAAAATTGCAGTGATCCGAAAACAAAAAATTTCACCCTCTGTATTTACAGAGACACAAATTTGACAACTAAAAAAATTCTGTTTGAAGATTGTCAAAGGCTCAATATTGATTTAAATACGCAAGAGAATATGTATTTAAATGAGACGTTAATAGACGCTACATTACATTTTCTGAACAAAAATTGTAGCAGGTATCAAATAATGTTTTGCAGTGTAGTTGCTGACTTGATTGTTAAGGGCGAAAAACACTTTTCAATAGATTTTGTCAAAATTAGTGCAGATAAAGTTCTGATAATGCCAGTCAACATTGGAAATCATTGGTGTATTGCTGTCAAAAACAATAATTTAGATATTATGACCCAGTTGGAAATAATTACAAAGAAACTAAAACTCATTTTAAGAAGTTCCTAAATTTCGTCCAAATCTACAATCATAAAGTCAAAAATAAATCTTCTAAGTTACAGAGTGACAATAATAATTGGAAACTTGCCGTAGAGAAGCTGTCCGTACAGAAAGATGCATATAACTGTGGAGGATATATAATTAAATACTCAGAAAACATCATCAACACGACACCATTTACCTACGAATTCAATCCAGGTAAATTTAGATTGGTGCAAAATTCCGACGACGTAACTTTAATACGTCTTTGTGCGGGAGTATAGATTGGACGACACGGCAGGCTGGGTGTTTTGTGAAAAATGTCGAAGATCAGCATGTATTTCTGCGCTTACCAACAAAACATTCTTACTACTTCTCGGTGATTATAATTTTAACATGTGTACATCTCAAAGTTGGTAAAATTTAATTTGAAAAAAAATGGAATGTAAAGCACAGCTGCTACCATTTGGTACGAATTAAATTTGGCTACCATTTTCTTTCTCACTTATCACCAATTCTGTTCCTAGTCTTACTCTCTACAATTGGTCGTAAATAGCTATTTTTCTAACAAAGATGATTAATGCAAAAACGATATTAAGTAAAATACAAGTTAGTAATTAATATTTGTGGATTTCTACCCCGTCAGCCCCTACTTATATCGGATTTTGTTGTGTCTTCTTGGAATATATGCAGATAGGTATTATTACTATATATGTATATAGGTATTATTCCACCGAAAATGGTTAATGCACAAACGATATTAAAAAAGTTACTAGAAGAATATTTTACTTTTTGTGAATTTCTACCCCGTCAGCCCCTACCCTGAAACATACGTATAAAGCTACTATTTCACCGAAAGTGGTGAATGCACTAACGATATTAGAAAAGTTACAAAATTATATTTGGCCTTTTGTGGATTGCTACCCCGTCAGACCCTACCTACATCGTATTTTGTTCTGTTTTCTTGAAGTATAGATATATAACTATTTTTCCACAGAATATGGTTAATGCACAAACGATATTTAAAAAGTTACAAAATAATATTTTAGTTTCTGAGGATTGCTGCCCCTCAGCCACTAGCTACATCAGATATTGTTCTGTTTTCTTAAAATATAGATATACAGTTATTTTTCCACCGAAAATGGTTATTGCACAAACAGTATTAAACAAGTTACAAAATAATATTATAATTTTTGAGGATTGCTACCTCCTCAGCCCCTACCTACATCAAATATTGTTCTGATTTCTTGAAGTATAGATATATAACTATTTTTCCACCGAATATGGTTAATGCACAAACAATATTAAAAAAGTTACAAAATAAAATTATAATTTTAGAGGATTGCTACCCCCTCAGCCTCTACCTACATCAGATATTGTTCTGTTTTCTTGATGTATAGATATATAACTATTTTTTCACCGAATATGGTTAAAGCACAAACGATATTTAAAAAGTTACAAAATAATATTTTAGTTTCTGAGGATTGCTGCCCCTCAGCCCCTAGCTACATCAGATATTGTTCTGTTTTCTTAAAATATAGATATATAGTTATTTTTCCACCGAAAATGGTTATTGCACAAACAGTATTAAACAAGTTACAAAATAATATTATAATTTTTGAGGATTGCTACCTCCTCAGCCCCTACCTACATCAAATATTGTTCTGATTTCTTGAAGTATAGATATATAACTATTTTTCCACCGAATATGGTTAATGCATAAACAATATTAAAAAAGTTACAAAATAATATTATAATTTTAGAGGATTACTACCCCCTCGGTCCCTACCTACATCAGATATTGTTCAGTTTTCTTGAAGATATATAGCTATTTTTCCACCGAATGCGGTTAGTGCACAAACGATATTAAAAAAGTTTCAAAATAATATTTTAGTTTTTGAGGATTGCTACTCCCTCAGCCCCTACCTGCATCGGATATTGTTCTGTTTTCTTGAATTATAGATATATAACTATTTTTCCACCGAATATGGTTAATGCACAAACGATATTTAAAAAGTTACAAAATAATATTTTAGTTTCTGAGGATTGCTGCCACCTCAGCCCCTACCTACATCGGATATTGTTCTGTTTTCTTGAAGTATAGATATATAAGTATTTTTCCGGTTAGTGCACAAACAATATTAAAAAAGTTACAAAATGATATTTTAGTTTCTGAGGATTGCTGCCCCCTCAGCCCCTACCTACATCGGATATTGTTCTATTTTCTTGAAGCATAGATTTTTTCACCGAATATGGTTAATGCACAAATGATATTAAAAACGTTAGAAAATAATATAATTTTTGAGGATTTCTACCCACTCAGCCCCTACCTACATCGGATATTGTTGTGTTTTCTTGAAGTCTAGATATATAACTATTTTTTCACTGAATATGGTTAATGCACAAACAATATTAAAAAAGTTACAAAATTATATTAAAATTTTTGTGGATTGCTACCCCCTCATCCCCTACCTACATCGGATATTGTTCTGTTTTCTTGAAGTATAGATATATAACTAGTTTTACACCGAATATGGTTACTGAACAAACAATATTAAAAAAGTTACAAAATAATATTTTAGGTTTTGTGGATTGCTACCCCCTCAGCCCCTACCTAGATCGAATATTGCTCTGTTTTCTTGAAGCATAGATATATAGCTGTTTTTCCACCGAATATGGTTAGTGCACAAACGATATTAAAAAAGTTACGAAATAATATTTTAGTTTTTGAGGATTGCTACCCCTCAGCCCCTACCTATATCGGATTTTGATGTGTTTTCTTGATATATAGCCATTTTTTCGCCGAATGTGGTTAATGCACAAACGATATTAAAAAATGTTACTAAATAATATTTTATTTTTTGTGGATTGCTACCCCGTCATTTTACCTACCTACATCGGATTTTTTTCTGTTTTCTTGCAAAATATGTATAAAACTATTTTTTCACTGAAAATAATTTATTTAACGCAAAAGAAAAAAAATATGAAGGATTGCCAAAAAGATTGCTATCTTCACTCCGTGCAATTTTGTCCCTGTCAGAAAACTCTCAACAGTCCGATATCTCTATTACTTCTTTTACCCCGATAAGATTCAGATAATAAATCGCTCTGCTAATTGACAGCTATCTACTTTTCTCCTCAAATTTACATTTTTCTCAATAACTTCTTTTTCTCTTCTCAAAACTATAAGTATTTTTCTTTGAATTATGGTTTTAACAGTCAAATAACTCTTTTTATTCCTTTTACTTTTATTAGATTTCTCAACTAACTTCCTTCTTTAATATTAAATATATATTATTTAGTTCTACATTTTAAAAGTAAACATAAAAACAATATATTTTTTCTTACTCATTAATTTCTTTACAAACATGTTCCACATCCATAAAAATAGCTTTGTAGACTATCAACGCCCAGCTTTTTATGCTACGTTTTTTACTGCTTTATAATATGTAATATAATAGTAGTTGCTTATAGAACTGCTGGCAAAAAAATCTTGTCTTCAGACATTTTACTGTTCTCTCATGCTTATAAGACCTTGACGTCGAAAATAAAATGTCGTGACGTAGGTATTTAGTTTAAAAAAAATTAAATAGAACAATCCCATAAACTATTGTTCACTATTTGTATACATTTAATAATAATTAATGTTGAAATAAAACACATGCTCCTATATTCAAACATTCTATTCCAAATTCATTAGGTCGTTTAATTCAACCTATGCTAAACTTTTGTTATTTTAGAGAAAATTATTTTAGAGGTTTAAATTTTTTAAACTTTCATTATCAAGTATATATTGGCACACACTCTTTTACAAAATTTATTACTATTTAAATTAACTTCATAAAAATTATTTTAACCCATAAATGACCCCTAAAAATCATTAATTATTCATTCTGAGTTTACCTTGAAATTCAAATCAAATCGTTAAAGAAATCGAAAGACCAAATTAATTAAGATTTGCTGTCTGCCTGACATTAGTATAATTCAATGTGTTCAACTATTTCTTTGCATAATATGCAAAATCGAAGTAGAAATTCGCTTACCGTTCAGTGAAGAAAAAATATATCAGTAATTATCTAGTATTACCTATGAAACAGTAAAATGACCAATTGAAAAATTGGAAATAGAGATGTAAAGTATTTTTGAAATTAACAAATTTGATAATTATTTAAAGTGAATGGGCCTTTCCCACGTTTTTTTTTATTGAATATTTGAGAAGTTCGCTTTAAGACAACTCACCGTATTTTCTCTTTTTTGAGAAATTTGCTTCTTTTCCACAGAAAAAGTATTATGTTAAGATATTTTTAAATGAATTTAAAATTGGCGGCATTATTTCTCCACTAATGATGCATTCGGCGGACGAACCAATCAGTATACTCTAGCCTCTTGCTAGAGGCTACATATAAGCAGATTTTAAATAAGAGAACATAACCTATTAGCCAGGGAGGTAGCGGCAGATTTTTCGCGTTAATATCTATAAAGCTAGATTTTTTTCTACTCCCTTATGTAAATTTGTTGTTTTCTGTACAGTCTGTAGAATGGATAAGTAGGCAATTCCAGTTAACTGAACGGATATATTTCATATCAGTTCTAGGATGGATATGAAATGAAACCGACCAATCACAATTCGCGTATTAAGTATATAGGCAACTATTCGTTTTAAAATCAAATTAGTGCGTAAGCTGTCAAAGTAACTGTCAGTGTGTATTTGTGTAATATGTATATTAATGTTTAATAAATTTTGTAGTTTTTTTTAAGGTGGTCGTAGAAAAAGTATGATGTACAACTCGAGTGGATTCTCCATATCGCACTCAAAAGTTTTAGCACTCCTCCCACGGTGTCGTGCTCAAACTTCTTTATCGTGCTATATGGATATCATATCCACTTTTGTTGCACAAACTACTATTTCCCATGATAGCTTAGACAGTATCAGTTATAAAGGTGTAATTCTGCCAATCTATAAGTTCTGCAAAAATGAATAAAAAATTAAACATATTGCAACTAGTAGTTTGTGCAACAAGAGTGGATATGATATCCATATCGCACGATAAAAAAGTTTATGCACGACGCCGTAGGCGGAGTGCTTCAAATCTTTTGAGTGCGATATGGATAATCCACTAGAGTTGTACAGTATACTTTTTCTACGACCAGCTTAAAAAAACTACACAATTTATTAAACATTAATATATTACACAAATACACACTAATAGTTACTTTGACAGCTTACGCACTAATTTGATTTTGAAACGAATAGTTGCCTATGTACTTAATACACGAACTGTGATTGGTCAATTTCATTTCATATCCATCCTAGAACTGATATGAAATATATCCGATCAGTTAACTGGAATTGCCTACTTGTCCATTTTACAGACTGTACAGAAAAGGGAGTAGAAAAAAAATATATCGATTTTCTGAAATGTCACAAAATGCCACTTTTGATTCGTTCGTGCCGAGCCGAATTTTCGAATTTCGCCGTGCAATTTACGATCAAGTTTATCTGGAAGACTTCCTCTTTACGCCGCGACATCGTACGGCCGCCCCAATGATGTTTTTCGAAAAATATGAACGTGTCAACATTGCATGTTTTTGCAATTTTTTCGGCTCCGAAATGCAAGCTGTTTTTTGCTTATTTTTCGCAGATATCTCCGAAACAGTGGGAGTTAGCTCGAAATAGAAAATAAGGTCGAGTATTTTCCAATACGAATCTTTTGCTTTCATCAAAATTTTGATTTTTTTTTTTTCGTTTCTGAGATAACTACTGAAATGTCGGCCATGTACGGCAAAAAATCGCAAATTTCGAGCTTCTATTATTTAGTTAATCAATACCATATGTAATACACAAACTAAACAAAAAAATATATAAAATTGTTAATAGCTAAATGATTTAAATAAATATTGTTTCTAAATTCACCTCGTTCCGAGTTAAAGGCTATTAATTCTTGACAAAACGTCATATGTACCTGTTTATACCTCTAAAACTACTAGAGATATTTCACAAAATTTGGCACAAAGGGGTTTTAAAGGATGCCTTACGAGATTGTGGTAATCTTTTTTTAAAAAAACCTAATACAATTTACCTGAAAATTTACCCCATTTTCATCCCCTTAGTCCGCACGTATATGGAATAAATTGGTATATGCGCTTTTAGTTACCTTCAAGATATACCTTAACCACATTTAAAATAAATCGATTTATTAATAAGTGAGCTACGTAGGTGTTACCGTGAAAAGTGGGACACACTGTATATATATATATTGTAATTCAGCGCTCGGCGGGGCATTAGTTCGGAGAATAGCTGTTGGTTGCAGTCTGGTTTTATTTCTTATATATTTAAGGAAACATAAAGAGGAGTTCGACGAAATATTTCACTAGTAAATATCCTGCCCTCTAGAAGCGTATCTACTAACTATGCCCATGTCAAAGCTACTGCTATTTCGATTGTAATGGAGATCAGCCGATAGATGAAGCCTGTTATTTTTGTTGCATGTCGTGGTTGTATAAATCTCGTCATGTACCAAGAGTGAACAAATGTCTCGTTACAGCCATCTCAGAGCTGCCTCGCACTGATGAGAGCCAATAGCTCGAAACTGCAGTCTGCAAGTGGTGTGGGATGGCTGGCACGAGAGCTCCTTTCAGTAGGAATACATCTTTCGGCTAGTATCTATTGCAATCGAAACGTTAGCGTTTTGTGGCAATACATAGTAGTTATTGCACTTAACGCGGCCAGGCTTATAATTTGTAATTCAGTGCTCGGCGGTACATTAGTCCGGAGAATTGTTGTTGGTTGCAGTCTGGTTTTTATTCCTTATATATTTAAGGAAATATATAGAGGAGTTCGACGAAATATTTCACTAGTAAATATTCTGCCCTCTAGAAGCATATCTAATAACTATGTCCATGTCCGGGCTACTTCTATTTCGATTGTAATGGAGATCAGCCGCTAGATGGAGCTTGTCATTTTTGTTGCATGTCGTGGTTGTATAAATCTCGTCATGTACCAAGGGTGAACAAATGCCTCGTTACAGCTGTGTCAGACCTACTTTGCACTGATGAGAGCCACTAGCTCGAAACTTCAGTCTGCAAGTGGTGTGAGATGGCTGGCACGAGAGCTCCTTTCAGTAGGAATAAGTCTTTCGGATGGTATTTATTGCAATCAAAACGTTAGCGTTTTGTAGCAATACATAATAGTTATTACACTTAACGCGGCCAGGCTTGTAATTTGTAATTCAGCGCTCGGCGGGGCATTAGTCCGGAGAATAGCTGGTGGATGCAGTCTGGTTCTTATTCATTATATATTTAAAGAAACATATAGAGGAATTCGACGAAATAATTCACTAGTAAATATATATACAACGTGATCTACCAAGAAATGCGGAAAATAAAATGGTGTGCTAATCTTCAATGTGGGAAAGCCCCTGCAAAATTTTAGAGGATTCTGAGGTAATTTAGTATATTAAATTGTTAGTCAATTTGGCGAAGATACACTACTGATGTTGTGTAAGTCCTGACCTAATTCTGAAGAGGTCGACGAACTTACTGGTGAAAGAACGTATTCGAGTTGTTTACATTTCCTTAATTGGCATAAAAAGTGAAGCCGGCCGGCGAGAGCAAAAAAAGAGGTCTACACACGATCCAGCGGCAGGTAGTCAACATTGTTGGTACGCTTTGAAGATAATTGGAATTCCAGCGGACCAATTCACTTTTACGAATGAGTTCAAAGCATGCCCGACAAGGCTGGCTCCGTGCCGCTGGATCGTGTGTAGACCCCTAGAGAGCCACGTTTTTTGTTTCCGGTCGAACAATAGTTACACGGCCATGTCATTGACCGGTTTAACTAAATCTCTCGTTTATCTGCTTGTCACTTCAGCATGAGATCAATATCTTCGATTTATTTCGGTATTTTTGTAGTGTGATTTTATTAAAACCAAA
>CAKZFB020000094.1:0-37817 GCA_936432065.2 Rutpela maculata
AAATTAGGTAAGAAATTAGGTAAGCAGGGGTGAACCTCCAAATATGAAAAAAAAATCGAAATTTTTTTGTCCATTATAGCGAACTCAATCGGAGGACACGCTGCATATATGTACAATTTTTTCAAATTTTTTTTTCTTAATTCACTCTGTACACATGTTTAAATGCCTTAAAAATATCTACATTTCGATATGCCCAACATGGTCGTCGCTTAAAAAATAAGAAAGTTAAAAGCCTGGGGAGTTTTAAGTGGCACACCCTGTATGTATACTGATCTCGATGGCTAAAATATGTTATGCAGGGCATCAAGGCAGTTTAAAAAAAAACTTGAGAATCAATTCCGTTAATTAGGAGGGGGTTAAAAGAATTCATTGCAGTTTTCTAAAAAGGAATTACAATTTTTTTTAAACATTCTAGATTTTATTCAAGTAGTTAACTAGTTTGCGAAAGTTTCAACTATATAGCTCTCAAAAGTAAGCCAGTGATGGAATTTATTTATTTATTGTAATTCGAATTTCAGACACTTACCCGATT
Source organism: Rutpela maculata (assembly GCA_936432065.2). Lineage (NCBI taxonomy): Eukaryota > Metazoa > Arthropoda > Insecta > Coleoptera > Cerambycidae > Rutpela > Rutpela maculata. The sequence continues at coordinate 533 of CAKZFB020000094.1, forward strand.
TGGACTTACAAGAAAGTGAACAGGCAGGAGATGATTTAGGAGAGAATAATGAAAATGTACCCGATTTAGAAGTAGAAGAAGAAACAGTGGACAGTAATTTAAATGAAAATGATGAGAATAACAAACAAGTTTATAACTTTGAAGAAAACAAAGACTTTGAATCAAGGTGCAAAACGCTACAAAAGAAAAAGATATCCCCAAAAAAAGGAAATGTCAGAAGATATTGGTCAAGCGAGGAATCTACAGCTGTTCTGTCCCATTTCAGGGATTACATTAAAAAAAAAAAAATCAGCTCCAGGGAAGAAACTATGTATGGAGTGTCTGTCCTCAAATGCAGCATTACATTCTAGAACATGGAAAGATATTAAATATTTTTTATATAACTATATGAAAAAAAATCAATAAATAAGATTTTAATATAAAATATATTATTATTGCTTCTTCTAAACTTTATACCCATGACAAAAGCTGTTGACTCTGGCTTTAAAATGTAATTTTGTGAGTGTCACATTAACTGCAATGGAACTTAAAATCGTTGATAAAATCTAAAGTGCACACCGCTTAAGTTGTTTTATCCAATAATAATGAAGAAAGACAATCAATTCAATTACACAAAAATACATGGCTAGCTACATGGCTGCCGCATAATATGCAATGTATACTTTATGAAATGAAATTGTTTATAATTGATAGCTACCTATTGAACGTAGGCGGTGGAAAAATAGTGCTTTTACATGCTTTGAGTAAATACTTCTGTAAATATAAATTTTTGCAAATGTTTTCAATTTTCTCTACGATAAATATTGACTAAAATACAATTACTTGAGTAGACGCATGGTGTTTTACCCTTAAAATTTTAGATAAAAAATGTAGTTGCTTCAAAATAATTTAGAGAATACTTTCTTTATAAAAAAATATTACTCTTTTTGTAGATTGCCAAAATACCCTCCATACGCCTTTTGTATAATTAATTTGCTATAGAAATTGCCCGTTTTATGACAAGAAACATCCAATTATTTCGTACTACCTGAAACACGAAATAGCAAAAAAGAGGAGGAAATATTTTATAAATTTGATTGATTATTTAAAAATTGAGTTAAATTATATCTATGTGTAATTATTTTTATTAGTGAATTACCTGACCCTGTTCCCTTTTCACCCTTTTCATGAAAAATTGCTAATTTTACAATGACTTTTACTATATATATATATATATATATATATATATACAGTGTGTCCCACTAAGTCGGCACCATATGGGAAACTTTTTTACTATTGGTTTTATGAAAAAAAAGTTATTTTTGATGAAAAGTTTTGCATGGCCTAAAACCCAAAATGAAATAATCAGATATCAATTTTTTGCAGTCGTATACGAGGTTTGTCGAAAAATGTAAATTTTGCTCAAGAAAAAAAGTACCTATTAATAAAAGTTGATCCTAATTGAAAACTACGGTCAGATATCTAATATTATCCATCTACCATGAATAAACAGATTTTGTTATTTTTACAAACTCTTCTCTGTAATTAGCATTGATAATTTATGTCTACAGATCGACATTTAATTATTATGATATGCACGCATTAATTATTCAAATGCAATAGCAAATTGTTACATAACTTACCAATGAGCCGAAAGGTTATCATGTTTTCAATACAATAAAAGTTTTATGATTTGCAAAATTAAATTATGTATAATTTATACCCAAAAATTATTAAGATCGTTTTTTCATGGTAGATAGATAATATTGGATATTTGACTGTAGTTTTCAATTAGGATCAACTTTTATTAATAGCGATTGTCGATATTGTAATAAATAAAGGTACTTTACTTTTGAGCAAAATTTACATTTTTCGACAAACTTCGTATACGACTGCAAAAAATTGATATCTAATAATTTCATTTTGGATTTTAGGCCATGCAAAACTTTTCATCAAGAATAACTTTTTTTCATAAAACCAATAATAAAAAAGTTTCCCATATGGTGCCGACTTAGTTGGACACACTGTATATATATATATATATATATATATATATATATATATATATATATATATATATATATATATATATATATATATATATATATATATATATATATATATATATATATATATATATATTTTTTAAATTTGTTTATAACTTTAGTACATTTTTTATACTGAAGGTAATATTCATATAATGACAACAATTTACCCTCCCTACGCGTTTCTAAAAAAATAATGAAAATATTTATAAAAAAAACATTTTCAGATAATATTATCAAGATTTATTAAAAAACCAACCTCTCTGTGATTCAATTGGTACAGAGGTTTCTTTCATTACATTTTTAAATGTTTTTACGGAAGTGGTAAAATACACAAGAGCAAGAAAAAAAAAACGCTTACCGCATATATTAATTTCGTCTAGTTTTCTTCCATGAAATTTGCTAGCTTCTCCTTTTTCTACTGCCAATAGTATCCTTGATATTTTAGTTAACTCTACTGATGATTCATGAAGTCTGTAAAATTCACGGTGGACCCTTATATCGTGACCTAAATGTCTGGCAAGCCAATCCGTTTCAGTCTCTGATAAATTAAAAATTTGACAAATTGTAGCGATATATTTTCTAAGCTTTGTTCCATTGATAAGCTCTGGTTGAATCAAATTTGCTTGAAAAGAGAAATTGCGAAGACAGTCATGTCCTCGCATGTATTCACTAGATGGATTGCTTCTAGCGAAGAGATAAGGATTTTCTGAAGAAATATAATATAAGAAATCAATTGCCTCTTTGACGTCGTTTGTTAATAAAACACTAACAGTTCTCCCACGCTTGCCTCTAATTTGCACAATAGTTAGCCTTGATGCTAACTGTAATTTCAGCTGGGAAAATGAATTTTGAAATTCTTTCACGCAGCTATGTGACCAGGTTGGACGAGAGGAGTATTGTAAAACCGTCATTTTTGAAGCTTCTCCTGATCGTCTTTTATTAAACAATACTATTTTGCATAGTGTCAAAGCGGCTAAGTTGCTCCAATTTTTATAATTATTAGGGCAAGCAGATAATTTGGCTTTAGCATCCTGTAAATTTAAATTCAGAAAATCATTTAATTTTACCAAATCATCTGTTAATGGCAATAATTCGGTAGCATTCATTTTTCGCTGCTCTAATGTAGCTAATACATTAAAGCTTATTTTTGAATTCCACTCTAAATCCATTAAATTTAGGAATGCATTTAAAATGTCAATTCCTTCAGGGTTTTCCTTTCGTAGGAGTATGCCTTTTTGTATGGCTATGCATTTTTTAATACTATAACCAAGTTTCAAAGCTAAGGATGGTATCGAAAATTGAGGTCTATTTTTGGTATTATAGCACACTTTACAAACGTTTTTGACTGCTATAACTACGCTATCGAATAGAGCAGGTTTTAGCCAATCTGTGAGCCAATTTTTGGTTAAGTCGATTCTTCGTAGCTCTATAAGTAGCCTTCCAAGTTGCCTTACAGTTTGCCGAATCAATTCATTTTGGGTACTATGATATTTCTCAAATTGCATTACAGCAAGTTTTAATATAAGCGGATCTTGCCTGCAGATAATTGAGATATTATCATTTTTTAAGGGTGCAATTATACATTTGTTAAACTCTGATGACATCGAAATATCGGAATATGTGTACGTTAAAAGAGCTGTACTTTCAGAGATAAGTTGGCGACGAAGATTACTTCCATAGTTTCGTTTTTCTGTGCAACCATATTTTATATGATGCCAAAGGTGACGTTTAAGCATAAATCCCAGACAATCTGGGCATGGCCCATAATCACTAAAAATGTATCTTGCTTTTTCCTCGGGAGTAGGTACTCTGACTAAAATAAGTTCGCCCTCCTTTCGCTTAGTACTTCTAAATTGTAATAGTAGTCTCCAACTCTTATTAAACGCAAAAATCCTATTCTTCTTTCTGCAGAATGTTTGGAGTATGCTAATATTTTTGCTACTTCTGTTTCCTTGGTGTGCATGTTCTGAAAATGCTTTGAAATTTCCTTGTACGTTTTATTACAAAAATAGCAGCTATGAAATTTATCCCTATTTCTTTGACCCAGAACAGTTTTTGAGGATTCTCGTATGATAATCTTTGGTTGAGTATTTAACTCCTCACTTGTTTTTTTTACGTTCTCTTGCTTATTGGCGTCATTATGGCTTTCTAATCCGTTTGTGTTGCTTTCAGTTCTTTTCTCTTTCTTTTCCATTTCTACATTCCCCACTTCTTCACTAATTTCAACATCAGAAGGAAAATATTCACTGGCAGATTCATTGCCAGATGTAGAACTACTGCAAATGCTATCTTTATCTTCTAAAATAATTTCTTCTGTTACTTCATTTTGTGGGAGTTCATTATCCAAATTTTCAATAACGACATTTTCGAGAATCGTATAGCACTTTTGTTCTTGAGGGTTTGCTACTGTAAAAGGAAGAAGTTATTGTTAAATTTTTGTCAATTGTATTATTTTCTTATCTACTAAAATATCTTAGGTGCACGATTTCTAACTACAATTCGATTCGATTCGATTCGATTCGATTCGATTCGATTTTCTGTGAATTCTTTGATAAGCAAATTCTTTGATAAGCAAATTTTATAAACATGTCAATTATAGAGAAAAATTTGTTAGCAAAATAAAATAATACAATTTATCAGTTCACTTAATGTAACCGAAAATTAAAAAATTTAAGCCAATTTTTATTTATATGGTTGACACTATTAAAAGGTATCGGCAGAGCAATCCGGATTGCACGGGGGCTAAGGAGAGGGAAAACCGAAACAGTTGACAGAAAATTCTGAAAAAATTTAGAAACATTCTATGAATAATTTTAAGACTTTTTTGTGCTTACGCAATTTTTCTACAATTTGATTCTTTTCGAGTAAAAAATTCGTAAACTTTTTTCAAATTTAGGAATTTTTGTACTCGAAAAGAATCAAGTTATATAAAAATTCCCGAAAGAGAAAAGTCTTAAAATAGACCATAGAACTTACTGAAATTTTTTCAGAATTTTTGTATATATTTTTTGAATTTTCAATTTTTTAATTTTTTGAAAACTCTAAACAAGCGACAGAGAATTCTTAGAAAATTTAGACATATTCTTTGATTAATTTTAAGACTTTTTGTTCTTGGAAAATTTTTATACAACTTGATTCTTTTCAAGTAAATAAATTCCTAAATCTGAAAAACCTGAAGTTTACGATTTTTACTTCCACATCCAGTGGAAGTGTAGTATCGACAAAAAAAAAATTGAAAATTTTTATTGTTCAAATAGGCTTAGAATGTTATGAAATGTCGAGATTTTAAGTTTGAGCAAAAAAAATTTCTATCTTTAGGTCTGTCTGTAACTTTTTTTATGCGCACGATTACTCTGGAATCGTTTAAGATATTGACTTGAAATTTGGTACACGTATGTATTTTAACGAAATCTGATTACATTTTGATCGTATTCCGTTGAAGGATGGGGAGTAAAATGGGGGTAAATAGGTAAATCAAGCAGTAAGAGTCCATAAAATTGGTATTTAGTATGTATAAGAAAAGCTAAGGTATCAAAAATTTTGTTGGTATTAACCACCCTCATCATCAACCCCTACCCTATTATTAAAGGGGGTGAAAAAAATAAAATTGTCATTTGGTGTATGTACAAGAACCAAAGGCCTCATTTTTTACATTATCCACCCCCACTACCACCCCCGTTTCACCACCCTCACCCTCACTACCGATGTGGCATATCGTTTAATGGGTTTTTGGGGTAGACGATTTCAAATGTTATATTATTTAAGTTCCACAAACAATGACTTCCACATACAATCTTTTTTCGTTGTGAGAGACTTGGTTAGAAAAAACTGGATGTGGAAGTAGTCATTCCTTGGGCAGCGGTTTTTTTAATTGAGAAGAATCAAGTTATATAAAAATTCCGTAAGAACAAGAAGTTTTAGAATGAATCATAGGATATGTCCAAATTTTTTCAGAAACTGTTTCGGTTAACCGTTCCTCTGCCACCCCTCGTTGAGAAAATGGCTTGAGAAGTACCCCCATAAATTTTCAAGCTTAACTGATATTCATAAGGTTTTTGTCGATGGGCTCTCATACTACTAAGGAATATAGTACTTACAAATAATAAAATTGTCTTCTATTGTCATGTTTGTATCAATTTCACCATTTTCTATTTGCATGTTGTTCTCAAATTGATATTTATTATACTCGCTTCTATTTACATCTGTTTTCTCTCCGTCATATTCGTTGAATTTCTCAAGCTCAAATATTTGACCCGAATTTGAAGCTTTTATAAAATCCTCATAACTGGTAGTTGCTATAAACATGTTTTCTTTGATAATTACTTTAATTAAACAGAAGTAGGTATTTGAATTATTTAAACAATTCAGGTTGCTATTCGTATTTCATGTGATTGCAAATTACTTACGAGATAAATCGGTATCATTGCCTATACACATTTCTATCAGTGGTGTTTTATTAATTTCTACAGTTCTTGCTTGCGTACCATTTAAAATCGTAGGGCCACTTTTTAGGGTATCTGCCTCCTCGGTATTTGCATTCAGATTTATTTCCATAAATTCTAGTTTTTTTGCTGATGCTAAATTATCCAGTCCAGAGTTATCTTAAAAAAACAATATAATTAAAATTTTACTTTTACTTTTACTTCCACATCCAGTGGAAGTATAGTAACGACAATTTTTTTTTCAATTTCTATTGTTCAAATAGGCTTAGAATGTCATGAAACGTCGAGATTTTAAATCTGAGCAAAAAATAATTTCTGTCTGTCTATCTTTCGGTCTGTCTGTCGGTCTATCGGTCTGTTTGTCTGTAACGTTTTTCGGGCTCTGGAACTGTTTAAGATATTGACTTGATATTGACTTGAAATTATTCAACACTAAAAATTAATTCAGACAAATTAGTAATAACTAAATAATCTACAATTTACTATTTGTACTTACCGTTTGGTTTTAATTCACTGATTTTTGTTCTTTTTGGTGAAATATTACTGTCAATATCCTCATTAAAATTTGTATCTAAAACATTGTTAAAATAATTAATTCTTATATACACAAAAAACATTTATATCGATTGTTTCATTTGAGAATAAATAATTTAGCTCATAATTAAAAACAATTTATACTGGAAGGTTAGAGAAATATATCATAATTAAACAAATAAGTTTGTGGCAGGAAATAAACAGTTTGTAATAAATAAAATTTATTACACAGTTATTTCCTGGTACAAGAGTTTTTGTTTTATATGAAGAATTTATTTATTTGTGTATACAGTGTGCCTGGTTTAAGTGGGTCACTCTATATATCTCTATTGTTATTTAGGATATCAAAATATTTTCATATCAGGCCTGTAGCTCATTGAAAGGAGTATCCTGTAGTAAAGAAAAATTTCAATTCAAAGTCTACTTTGCGACTTAAGGACAACTAACTAGAAAAGTGCACATTTTTAAACGCCTGTAACCTCGCTATTTGACGAGATATTAAAAAAAGGTTTAGACCAAAGTCGACTGAAAAAATGAAATGAATGAAACTTAATTAAAAATTCTCTTTCGGATCTCGTTATAATACATACGTGTACCAAATTTCAAGTCAATGTGTTTCTTTTATTTCTTTAATAATACAGTGGGGGGGGGGGGGTGCTCTAGTATATACACCAAAACTCAAGTTTCTGAACTCTTACTAGCTTACTTTATCTATTTACCCCCATTTCACTCCCAACTTTTCAAATAATAAGCTCAAAGGATAATTTAATTCCATATATCGTTATAATACATACGTGCACCAAATTTCAAGTGAATGTCTCAATTACTTTTATTTTATTAACTCCTTTAAAAATGGAGTAAGGGTGGGTGGATGGTGGTGGGATGTGGCAAATGTTATTAAAAAATTTGAGACCTTAGTTTCTATTATATAGACCAAATTCCAAGTTTGTAGATTCTTACTAGCTTGCTTTACTTATTTACCATAATTTACCACTATTTCACCCCCAACCCTTCTCTCATCTCAAAATGTAATCTAGATCCATATGTCGTTATTATACATGCATGTACCAAATTTCAAATGGATGTCAATTTTATTTTGTTAACCCTTTTAATAATGGATTGGGGTTAGTGGAGGGGGTCACAAATGTCATAAAAAAATTTGACGCCTTGACTTCTAGTATATATACCAAATTCCAAGTTTCTGTACTTTTACCACCTTGCTTTAGTTATTTCCCCCTATTTACCCCCATTTAACCCCCAACCCTTAGCCGGAAAGGTCCAAAATATAATCTAATTCGCGATTGCTTTATAATATATATGTATGCCAAATTTCAATTCAATATATTAAACCGTTTCAGAGAAAACGTGCACACAAAAAAAGTCAGACAGACAAACCGACAGACAGAAATTTTTTTTCGCTCAAATTTAAAATCTCGACGTTTCATGACATTCTAAACCTATTTCAACAAAAAAAAAATTTTAAATACTTTCACGATTACCAAACTTCCACTCCACTACGTGGATGTGGAAATAATATATTATTTCCGATTTTTTAATTTTTGGACATTTGAAAATAAAGATGGACTCAGAGTTATAATTAAAAAAGGAATAAAAAAAATATATCTATCTAATCGTGCCATAGCCAACTTTAAATTGCAAATTTTTTTTAGAATACAAGCGTACAGAGAACTTTGAGCATGTAGAAAAATATATTGTGAACTTTTACTCGCCTTATTTTTGCAATAAACTTTAGTCTAAACTTTCTCCCAATATCTCGTCAAATAGAGCGGAGGTACAGGTGTTTAAACATTTGCACTTTTTTAATTTTTTGCCTGTAAGTCGCAAAGTAGATTTTGGATTGACAATTTGTTTTTACCACAGGATACCCCTTCAGTGAGCTACATGCCTGGTATGAAAATATTTTGATATATTAAATAGCAACGGAGATATATCGAGTGGTCCACTTAAAACAGACACGCTCTATATGAATCAAAGGAATCTTGACTCAAAACATTATTTCTATCTGTATTTGTTTTAAATCATTTAAAAAACTCAACAAATACTTGCTCTAAGTTATTCTTCCTCGTTTTTTAATTTTTTACTATACCTAGTTGTTTATTTTTTAATTTCACCTACTATTTGTGATATACTTACGACGCCGACGTAACACTTCGTTGTTTTTCATGGTCACCATTGATAATATTTTGGCTGATCTCGTTCCTTTATTCATTTTTGCTTGTGGAGTATAAAAATGCTATTTTTAAAAAATGTATCTTGATACACCTAGTAAAATACATAAATGAGAAATAAGTAACAAATTCTATTACCGAATATTACTATTATATGTATTATTATCATAACTCATAACATTTTTTTAGGCTAAAATAAAACTTATTTTGATTAATTAATTAAATCACAATCCCTTAAAAGGGAAGAAAGAAATGTGATTTACTCTATTGAAGTAAGTGATTTTTATGGTATAATAGAACAGTGGCCTGTAAGGACTAAAGATTGGAAATATATATATTAACAATCAAAATTCACTGGAAAGGGTCTGAAATTAGGTCCTAAATTAGGACAAGGAATGTTCTATCGGATAACTTTATGGAATATAATATATTCTATAAAAAAGTCAGGCATTTTATTAGGTGTTGGCAATTTTAACTAATTTTTCAGTCAGTTATTGTTAACTGAGATGTCTAATTCTTATTGTTAAATTGTCGATCTGGACAATTTACACGTTCCTCAAAGTTGTAAAATTGTTTTATATAGCAAAATACATTTTCAGTTTGTTTCGAGGTTTCTTTATTTTAAAAAACTGGAGTATTTTTATTTTTTAAATACCAGGATCAAATTACTACATATTAAACACCGCTGCCTAAGGAATCGCATCCAGTTTTCCTATCTAATCTTTTTAAACGAAAACATATTAATACTATATTTGCACTCCAGTATTGAAATAATTGCTTTTTTTACGATTACTATATTTCTACTCTACTACTTACATGTGGAAGTAAAAGAGTTGTATAACGCATACTAATGTAAAGAACATTTTTTACAAAGGTCGCGATTTTTGCTTTAGTACTACGATTTTCCTGAAATTTAGTTATTGAGGATTAGCTTGAAATACACTATAATCAGGAAAATTGCATGTTTTTCAGTAATAATCTAGGGTTTTTACTATTTTATTTATATATTAATACAATATCTCAATGTTTTCAAACTTTTCTGTTGTTTCTTTCAAAGAGAAACTTTCCTTTTCTACAGAATTTTCTTTATTTTGAGAGAATTTTTAAAATTGGACTGATTTGACAAAAGTAAAATATTGTTTTTTTTACATATTATGAAGAAACAAAAATGTTAAAAAAATGCATTAGATATAATAATGTTTCGATTACTTAGGTTTCACATAATACGCAACTTTTTTGACAAAATTGTCCGTTAAATGAGGATATCAAAATGTTCAATATTTTGTAGCAACCTCAAGTACTCTCACGACTAAATTATTAATCTGAGAAGAATGCCAGCAGCAGTTTTTTGTAAAAACAAATTCCTACATAAATTGTTTATTTAGCCAATGCGCTCCCATGGAACATTCTTAATGGTAATTTGGGACTTAATTACAGACCGATATTCCAATAGGTTTAATCCATTCATATTTTGTTTTCCATTTCTTCACTACCTTTATTAACTGGCTTAGAAATTTTCCATATGTATGGAAGTTAGCGTTATCAAAAAAAAAACGAAGTTATTATTTTTTCAAACACTTCACCGGAATATGAAAATATCCGTTGAAACAAGCATTTTGTTTTTCTTATATTTTTTTAACAGAAAAATGAACAATACTCGAATTTCTTTTTTTTTTTGTATTAGTACAGTAAGCGAAGCAGTAAAAATTGTAAAATTCCCGGCCCGGAAACGATGAAAGGATTTCCATAATTTTTTTGCAATATGCTTTATAAAAACATCAAAATCTATATTGTCGCATAACTTGCTGTTTATTTTTAAGGGTGAAAACCGCCCCTAAAAACTGAAAAATTAATAACTCCTAATTTTACGAATAAATTAACGAAAATCCATATACTTATGTTTTTAAGATCTAAATTTATAAAAATAAAAATGGCGGATTAAAAATGGTTACAAAAGAGTAAAATAATATGTCTAATTACTTCCACATCCAGTGGAAGTATAGTAACGACAAAAAAATTTTTGAAAATTTTTATTGTTCAAATAGGCTTAGAATGTCATGAAACGTCGAGATTTTAAATTTGAGCGAAAAAAATTTCTGTCTGTCTGTCGGTCTGTCGATCTGTCGCTCTGTCTGTAACTTTTTTTTGTGCGCACGTTTACTCTGGAACCGTTTAAGATATTGACTTGAAATTTGGTACACATATGTACTTTAACGGGATCTGGAACTAGATTATATTTTCATCTTATTCCGTCGAAGGGTTGGAGGGTAAAATGGGATAAATGGGGGGTAAATAGGTAAATCAAGCAGGTAAGTGTCCATAAAATTGGTATTTAGTGTATACAAGAGAGGCTAAGGTTTCAAAAAAAATTTTGGCATTAGCCACCTCCATTACCACCCCTACTCCATCATTATAGGGGATGAAAAAAAATGTGATTTAGTGTGTGTACAAGAACCAAAAGCCTCAAAATATTTTTTACTTCATCCACCCCCACTACCACCCCCCCCACCCCACTACCGTGTGGGATATCTTTTTATGGGTTTTTGGGGTGGACGATTTCAAATATTATATTATTAAAGTCTATAGACAATTATTTCCACACAAAATTTTTTCGTTATGAGAGACTTGGATATAAAATCTGGATGTGGAAGTAGTGATTCCTTGGGCAGCGGTTTTTTATTAAAAATACATATTGTTATAAATCAATCAAATTAATACAATTGAGTAAACTAATTAAATAACATTTTAATCTGCACTCTAAACATGCTAAAATGCAATGCAACCTGCTTTTTCTGGGTATGCTTCGAGAAATAGACGGCTATTGCTCGTTTCTCTACCTACTATAGACATTTAAAATGCGCGTACAAACTGAAAAGTTTCAACATTATTTCAAACTGTCATATCTCTGGAACAGTTTGCCGCAGGAAAAAAAATAAAAACCCAAACTGTTCGTTTTTTTATAAGCTTTATTTCATTCTTATATCATGTTTTTATTAATCCTATAGTTTTTGAGATATTTCAATTTTACATACATAATTTTCTTGCGTATGCGCTCAAGCGCCATCTTTAAACTTTTATATATCCGGAACAGTTTGTCGTAGGAAAATTAAAAAAACCAAACTATTCCTTTTTTTATAAGCATTTTTGTACTTTTTTTTATAAAAAAATATTTTCTGAGCAATTTCCAAAAACCTGATTTTTTTCAAAAAATTTAGAAAATTTTCATTATTGAAAATGGGTACAGAATGAAAAATAATTGTTTTAAAAATTCTAAAAAAATTGAGCATGTTAGTAATAATATGCATTAACAATCTAGAAGGATTTTTAAAAATTTTTAATTAATAAGAAATTAGAGCAATAAGACTTAAAAAAAATGGCGCCTAAATTTTTAAATGCGCTACTTTTTTGTTTGTAACTTATATAGTTTTCATTATAAAAGATCACAATACGTCTCAATCGAAAGAAAATTTTAATAACTTTAATTTTTACAAGAATAAAAATGTTTCTCATAGTTGTAGATTTTGAGTAATTTTAGATTTTAACGTCGTATATTTTTTCTGAACGTTTCAGCGCCATTTTGAAAATGCCATATTTCTAAAACTAAACATCGGAGAAAAAAAAAGAAAAAACCATTCGATTTGTTTTCTTAAAAGTTTTAATTTTATACCTTTGCATTTGTTTATTAAAGTACACATTTTTCGATTATTTGAATAAAAACGTCTAGGAATACTGATTTTGGGGGTGAAAATTGCAATGTTCAGTTCGCAATATCTCGAAAAATATGCGTTTTAGCAGAAAAGTATATAAGACCTTTCTTTCTTATAATTTGATTCTCTATCAGATTATGTGTGTTTTTTGTTTTTTTTGCGACTTAAAAAGCAGAAAAAATGACAATTTAGATTCTTATATACAAACTTTATGAAGCATGTTGAAGAAAAAAAATTGAAATTTCATTTCATCGTTTTCAGGCTGGGAATTAAAAGCTCACTTACTGTACTATATGTTTCCTTACTTTTTTTGGGCAAATTATGTATGGAAAACAATTACTAGCACCATTAGCAATATTCTTGATTTTTCGGGCTGAAGCAATACGATTTAGTGTTTTTTAAGTCCTTAAACATCCAATTTTGGAATTATGGAAAATTTAAGGGGTCAGAAAATTCCTTGCTTGAGATTACATCAATATGAACATTATATCATATGGTAGAACCTAATCTATAGGCATACTGTGAATTTTTTCAGTTTATTCTTAATGCGAAAAGGACGTTGCGATCGGAAAAGTATTTAAAAAAATTATAAATTGTAATTTTCAAGTAAACCCATGGAACTTTTCATTTGTTTTAACACCGAGAAAAAAAATCTTTTTTTTAACTGATAAAGTTGTTTTAAATAAGCATATTTAAATTTATTATTTAGTATCAATATACTTTTAATCATTTAAAGAAAATAAAATAAAATAATATTTTTGATTTGATATATTCTTATGACAATAAACAATAAATAAAAAATGCAACAGTTTTCTTTCTTAATAATTCTCTATATACTTTAAAAAACCCAAATTGAGGATTTTTCTTGGTTAAAATAGGTTAAAATGGATTTATTTAAAATAATTTTTACGGCTAAAATTACAAAATACAAAAATATTTTAAATACATTTTTAGATCGCGTTCTCGCAGCGAAAGAAAATGCAAAAAATTACGGATATTCTATGGATTACAGACTTCAAGATCATTTTTTTTTTGACAAATTTTCAAAAGGAATTAATTTTCTATAATTCATCAATTGGGTTGTTAAACATTCAAAAATATACTAAATCGCACTGCCTCAACTCGAAAAAAATCACGAATGTTCCCAATAATAATTTGCTCAAAAAGTAGAGTAGTATAAAAAAAATCAAACGCGTATTGTTAATTTTTTGTTATAAGTACTAGGGAGACCCTAAACCTGGCTTAAAAAATATATTAAAAAAACAAAATGTTTGTTCAATGTATATACCGATGAAGCGTTTGAAAAAATAACTTCGGTTTTGTTGGACACCCTAAATTAGCTACATTAAAAATTATGTTTTCTACTTACCTTTAAATAAAATTATTTATATTCGTTATGTATTGCAATAGTTGTTAACTTCCCAGAACCCGTTAAAATTCAGCACAAATTACTCGATCACTCAAACTGAAATAGATTATTTAAAATTTGCAAATATATATATCAACACTCCCTCCACCCCAATTATTGTTTGTCCTGTTTGAAAACACGTAAATAGTCCAATAAAAATGAGGATTTTGTTCGGGTTTATTAGTATTTTCTTCAAAACGTAAACATTTACTTTTAATGTTTTATATTATTTTGTTGACCTGAAAAGCAGTTCACACTTTGTAAAAAAATTTGCTTAAACCATTAGCTCGGAAACTCCTAATCCTTAGATGACGGTGGCAATAAATGTATTTACTGATTACCAGATGAGCGCTTATGCCTTCGAAAGTCCCTTAAAAAATGATGTAGGACTTTAAAAACTAAAAGCTGACAACCAGCTTATATACAGTGTGTCTGTGTTAAGTGGGCCACTTTATATACCTCCGTCACTACTTCAGATATCAAAATGTTACTATACCTGGCCTATAGTTAATTTGAAGGTAAAAACAAATTTTCAATCCAAAGCCTACTTTGTGACTTAAAGCAACGGCCAAAAAAATTAAACTTTTGAAACTTGTTTTGCTTGAATTTGTTTTCAAAGCACTGTAATATTATTTTAAAATACATTATTTCTAATTTTTGTTCTGTTTTTTTAAGTTTTTGGTTTTGATTTGAAAATAAAGGTGAACTGTGGGGTATCATTAAAAAGGGAATAAAAATATCTATCTAAAGGTGTCATAGCTAACTTGAAGTTAAAAAATATTTTAGAGCACAAGAATGTACTTCAAAACATAGAGCATGTAGAACATTTTTAATTGAATTGAATCAAAGTTTTGTTCGTCTCATTCTTGCAATCAATTTAGCAGGGTTGCAGACGTTTAAAAATTTGCACTTATTACACCCTTTCCAATGAGCTACAGGTCTGATATTAAAACATTTTGATATCTTGAATAGCAACGGATATATAAAGTAGTTAAAACATACACACTGTATAGACAAACTTCCAAAAAAAGTTGTCCAAAAATTGTCCTGTGTAAAAGGGGGTTATTCAAATTATCCTTTGGTAAAAATTCCAGTGTTCTCTGCAACCAAACGGTTACAAAAAATAAACTATTTTAAAAGAGCATTACGCCTTATGGGACACGCAGATTTTTAATCTCTCTCCGACGTTCGCGAAGGACTAACAAAAGCTGTGTTTTTACATTTCTCATTTTATTATATGGAAAGTAAGCCTCAAATTAACATTTTTATTTTAAGTGATGTACTACTGAGCTTAATTTAAAGAAAATTTCTAGTAGGAAGTTATCATTATAAAACATATTGATAAAATATTGGTGGTTAAATTTAAAACAAGACAAATTAATTTTTTAACAAAGCCATTAATGAAAACAAATAAACATTTGCGTAACTATTAATTATTAGCTAATATTTCTTTCAAATAGTATATTTTTTATATACAACCAATGCGCAAAAACATTACTATTTTGCTGCAAATAGAGGCAAAGCATCTAAGCAAACTCTACATACGCTTATTATAATGGGATGTTAATTACATTTATTTTGCACAATAAATGGCATTATTATTTTATACTATATCGTAGTATCGTCCAATGTCAGATACTATTGCAATTTGACGGAATTATGCAATAAAATTTTATATCAGAGGTAAGCTTTTTCGCCGTACAAGAGTACCGCGTAAAATCTGTAAAAACAGATGTTAACACAGCAACCTTAATAAAATTTTACCTACTGTACCGAACTCGGTAACGAATTATATTATTATATTTTTAAGGATGATACTTTCTTTAAAAAATAGACGTTGATGATTTTTTTTGGCTTTTACCTAACTTCTTTAATTTTAGAAAACTTATAAATCGTCAATTTCTAAGAAAGTAATAACGTAATATGTCGAGAAATATTTCAGACACTGATTTATTTCTTTTCATAAAAAGATACATAACTTTTCGTAAATAAATTACGAATAGTACACTTTGGTTTTAATAAAAGTAAAATATTCACTAAGCGAACATTTTTTTATTTACAACATTTAACATACTGGGTGTCAACGGGATTACTTATCGGCCACCATTTCTTTATCTTTTAACCCTTTCAGGCTTAGTGGTCATCCTGTGGAACCACCTTATGTACGCAAAAATGAACTTTGACAAATAATGAATTAATTAAATTATGTGAATTTTGTGACCAAAAATATTTATCTTCTTTTTCACTATCTGAAATAATGTTGAGAATCGTTTGAAAAGAGTTGTTTAATTTTGTGTATTCGGTAGAACAACGATGTCTTAGGGTCCCACGTGTAGAGGTACGCAGTACTGAAGATCCATTAGTAAGACATATTTAAATCGAGAACTGTCTATTGGAAAAAAAAATTGATAACGATCTCGATAACGATATTAGTGGAACTGGTAGACAATACCTTCACCACGAAAATTTTTTCCAACTCAGATAAGAAGTCTCAAACTCAATGTTTCTAAGAGTAGACATTCTTATGTATATTGATGATAATAAAAAGGTTCATAAGGGCTCTAATCGTATATCTTGTCATTTTTTATATGCCCTGAAAGGGTTAACGGATCGAGCTGAAACTTGATATGTGTCACATGTTACTGAAAATATATTTTTTTATCTACCAATCAAGTTTCTACAACTGCCGGTTTCACCGGAAGTGATCCCAGTTTGTGATTTTTAAATTGGAAAAATATACGGGGATATTTTTACATTTTTGAAATTTACAGATCATTCTGGACATGACCTTACTAATTTCATGTTTACGCCATTTGCAAATTTTTACAGACAAGTTTAATTTCTAATCTCGCGTGCCTTGACCCACCTGAAATTGCTCTAATGTCCAAAAATAATTTAAAAAAAATACGTATTGCACTTTTTGTTGTTCATTTGTGTTATAGAAAGGTTCAGAGTTATAGTTAAGTGTAATAAATCATATTCTTTGTAGAATTTTGCAAACAGCAGAAAATATGTACTTTTTTATAAGGCTGTCGGAAACGTGATAATTTGCACAGGTAAATATGGCAAGCGGGAATCTTTTTCATTTTTTGAAAATATAAAAATAAAGGAGAAAGGCATTTTTTTTATTTGAAACTTTTTTCTGCGATTCTCAGTTTTCGAGAAAATCGCAGGTGAATAAGCGGGACGCTTTTTGAAGATGAAACGCTGAGGCAGTGTCGTATGAAAATTAGTATTAAAAAATCTGTACCTGCACAGTGTGCCTTCGGAAAGTGGAAATAAATTATGGCTATTCATGGCATTATGAAATTTCTAATATAAGTATTATCGCGATAGTCTAACATAACTAAAAATATCGTTTTACTTTTGTTATAGGCGTCGACAAAAATTTTTCTACTGGAAAATATGCGAGAGTATGCGAGAAAATTTCTTATTGTTTTCTTCTTCTATTTATTAAGACAAAACTTCTGATTCATACATATCTACCATTTTTTGAACAAATAGTCTTCAATAAAGACCTAAGTAAGCCACAAAAACAAAAGCTATTACAAGGGTCAATTTAATTATATAAAAATAAATAAATAAAAAAAGTAAATAATAAATAATTAAATAAATTATTATTTTGTTATAAAATCAATTCAGACTAGTACAATACATTATTCTGAACAAAAAATAAAGAATGCATTTTTTTCATTTGAAAATTCGTTTTACGGATAAAAAATTATTTTTAGTTGAAAAAATTGTTGTTTTTTTTTGACGTTTTGACGGCCCCTATCCCAAACCTTTAAACACACTACGATGTAATCTTGTACAAAGAGGTTTCTAAAGGTGTTGATTAAAAATACCTTAGTAGTTTTTTCTAAACAAATCGCTAATACTTTTTTTTGAAAATCGACCCGTTTCTTGCAGCCTAGAATTGGACGCCTCTGACTGAAGTCAAATGTGGTTACTCTAAAGTAATTTCAAAATATTCGGATATCAGATGAGCGAGATATGAGGATGGCTCCGCGAAAACACATTGTATAACCGTTTTCGTCTAAAATAATAATTAAGTTATAGGGTTGCCGGCCAACGCGCGAGCACCAAAATTAGCGTTTTCCGTGCGTATCAACACAGATATTTTAAAACGCTTGAAAAAATTATCGGATTATAAAATAATTTAAACATTCATCGTAAAATGATTAAAATACAAAGTACGTGCGCTGCGAGCGCCGCGCCGCCAAAGGAGGCCGGAGAAGCTCCTCCAAATTTGAATTTTGTTCTTGCTCATTGTATGTCTCGACCGCTACAAAAAATTTCACTTATACACAATTGGAAGAACTGATATTTATCTTTTTGAGATTTGATATTTGATATTTATCTATTTTTAAGTTTGACGCCAATTTGTTTTAAGTTTCTCCCACGGTGGCTTTGATAACTTTTTAAAATACTATTCTACTACTAAAAACCTACCAAAAAATCTAAATTTATGGTAAGGATTAGTTTTTCGCAGACTTTGCCGCTATTTTTACCCTGGGAACTGGGCTGCCAGATCATATCAATTTTTTTTATTTATTGACCAATATCAGATATTACCGCAATTGCCCAATAAAATTGCAAATGAGCAGTACAAAAGTACCGCAAAAAATCTGTAAAAGCAAAGCAAGAGAGTCATAAAATGTTACCTACTCTTCCGAACTCGGTACCGAATTGTCTTTTTAAAGATGGCAAAATAGACATTGAAACGTTTACGTAAATCATAACGCGGCTCTAGTCAAATATAACGTACGTCCCGTTATTTTTCTAGTAAAAGTCTGTGAGACTGAGAGAGATAGTTGATGGTGACAAGCGTGTTATGAATAACGTAGATGTTCCATCATAGCAGAGTGATTGACGATTTTTTTGGCTTTTACCAAAGTTCTTCAATTACAAAAAACTTCAATTTCCAATAAAGTGTTTTGTTTTTAACAATAATAACGTAATATATCGAGAAATATCGGGGACACCGAGTTTTTTGTTTTAATAGAAAGTAGAAAGTAGTAGGTACTGTCGTGCGCAAAAAAAATGGGGCAAGTCTTATAACGTATTTTTGCTAAAATCTAGTTGTGTACATCTAACTTTAATTTTTGTGACATTGTCAGCTATTTGTCAAAATTAATTGCAAGTGTGCAAATAGAGACAGATTTACATTAGAAAAAAATAGTTGTCCTATTTTTTTGCTCACGACAGTACATACATGCTGCACACTTTTTCGTAAAAAAATTGCCAGCGGTATACTTTAGTTTCAATGAGTGAGATATTCACTAAGCGAAAAACTTTTTATTTATGACATTTACCATACGCAATCACTTTTATGCAGCCATTTCTTTATTACTTCCACATCCAGTGGAAGTATAGTAACGACAAAAAATTTTTATTGTTCAAATAGGCTTAGAATGTCATGAAACGTCGAGATTTTAAGTTTGAGCAAAAAAAAATTTCTGTCTGTCGGTCTGTCTGTAACTTTTTTGTGCGCACGTTTACTCTGGAACTGTTTAAGATATTGACTTGAAATTTGGTACACATATGTACTTTAACGAGATCTGAAACTAGATTATATTTTCATCTTCTTCCGTCGAAGGGTTGGGGGGTAAATTTCGGGTAAATAGCTAAATCAAGCAGGTAAGAGTCCAGAAAATTGTTTTTTTTGTATACAAGAGAAGCTAAGGTCTCAAAAAAATTTTTGGCATTAGCCACCCCCATTACCACCCCCACCCCAATATTAAAGGGGATGAAAAAAAATTGTGATTTAGTGTATGTACAAGAACCAGAAACCTCAAAATATTTTTTTACTTCATTGACCCCCACTACCACCTCCCTATCACCACCCCCAACCCACTACCGATGTGGGGTATCGTTTTATAGGTTTTTGGGGTATAGGATTTCAAATATCATATTATTAAAGTTCCATAAGCAATTATTTCCATATACAAATTTTTTTCGTTGTGAGTGACTTGGATAGAAAATCTGAATGTGGAAGTAGTGATTCCTTGGGCAGCGGTTTTTTTTAATAGATCGAGATAAAACTTGACATGTGTCACATATTAACAAAATATTATTTTTTCATGTACCAACTAAATTTATACAGCTTCCGGTTTCATCGGACACAATTCCAATTTATTTTTATAAATAATATACCCAGTACACTTTTATTATTTACCTCTTTTAGTGGAGTGCCGTTAGGCTTGAAAACTAAAAAACCTAGGAGCCCGGTTCCTATGAATCAACTTTAATGAAACTTTTTGCATTGTGTTGCTAAAACCTTATACTAACATGTTTATGGATTAGAAATTAACGTTTTTACCCTGGAGGTGGTTGTCACCCCTTCTCGGGGGTGGGAATTATTATGTTCAAAGTAACTGCAGAAATCGATAGAGGAATGAATTCTAACCAATAAATGTTCTATGCAATTTCTTCGATGAGTCAATACTTTTTGAGTTATTCTTGACTGAAAATGATGATTTTTCATCGAAAAGATGCATGTTTTAGAACGATTTTTCACTAACAACTCGAAAATTTTACGTTTTCCCAAGAAAATTATTATAAGCAAAAAATGAAGTCTATAAAATAACAAATCGATTGTTTTTTTAAATTATTTCTGTGGATGCAATACGAACCGAGTTATGGCTCGATGAAGGTGACTTTTTGTTCGCCGAAAACTGAATTCGATCATCCTCTCAACGTCAAATCATTTTTTCAACTCTCTTTAGCAGCTCCGTTCAGTGATATTATGCAGTACCTACCGGCTTCTAAAATTTGTACTGTAGCATTTTTTACGTATCTTCTTTTGTCTTTGAATTATTGTGAAAATTTTTTTAAGAAATTTCAAAAATCATTTCAAATTTGAATCAAACTTTTTTCAAATATAGGTATTCTAAACGGGTCAAACTTCTAGAACATATTGTTAGTACTTAAATAAAGTGAATTGTAAATGGATTACGTTCAATTTCAATTTTCGCGGTGAAGCCATTGGTTTCATTGCTGATTTTTTCTCCGAAAAAAACTGACAACCATTTTATATTCATCATAACTCATCATATCATCAACTGATCATACATAATTTTCATGCTAACGACTTTTACCAAAGTTCATTTTAAAGGTCTTTTCAAGTATTTTTAAAAATGTCTTATATGTTTTCCTCCAAAAATTTTCGGTTTTTCCGTCATTTAACGTTCAAAGGATTGAATTCAGTTTTCGGCGAACAAAAAGTCACCTTCATCGAGCCATAACTCGGTTCGTATTGCATTCACAGAAACAATGAAAAAAACAATCTATTTGTTATTTTTGCCTGTAATAATTTTTTTTTTTTTTGTAAAACGTAAGGTTTTCGAATTACTTGTGAAAAATCGTTCTAAAGCATGCATCTTTTAGATGAAAAATCAACATTTTCAATCAAGAATAACTCAAAAAGTATTGATTCATCGAAGAAATTGCATAGCACATTTATTGCTTAGAAATCATTCCTCTATCGATTTCTACTTTCAACATAATAATTTTCACCTCCGAGAAGGAGTGGCATCCAGGGTAAAAGCGTTAATTTCTAATCCATAAACATTAGTGTTAGGTTTTCTAAAGTTGATCCATAGGATCCGGGTTCCTAGGTATAAATTTAACGCACTCCGCTACTTCTTCGGAAAAGTAACAAGAGAGTTTTCTTGAAGTTTGTAAAATTTATAGCCCAGTCGATGAAGGTATTTACCTACAAAAACTTTCAAACTGAATATTTTTTTTTAATGAGTTCGTGAAAGTGTATAGAATAGTATCCTGAAAAGTTTACATTTCGCTCGGATGCAGAACGTAAAAAAAAATGAAAAAAACATTTTTTTCATTCTTTTCATCCAGAATTTGTTCAATCTATATGAGTGTTGGTTTATTTAAAAGATGAAAATTGTAGCCTTCTGATGCTTTTTTGTTGTAAACAATACAAGCAAAGGATGGATGGGAAAAATATACTTACATATATTATCACCCCCAAACTCAATCATCGCAATAAAAAATATAGAAAATATTAAAAGCCCTTCAAAAAAATTCTTTCTTCATTGACAGCTAATAAAAAATATGTACACTTCATGATTATTATAGTTTATTATGTTGTAGTAATGTGGATTCAAAAAAAATACATCTCAAATCATTTTAATTTCCTTGCTTGATGATTTTCTTGATAAATATATATATTGGAGGCTGTAACTTGCCGAGAACTTGACCCATTGGAAAAAATAAAATATCACTATTACTATTTGAGAAAAAATGTATACCTTTCGAATATTCAAACAAAAATAAAACAAATTCGTTTGCTTGTATGCATTTTTTCTAAAATATGATCAATCAGAGCATGATAAGAAACTGCGAATTTTACGATCTTATTTTTATAATTGATTATTTTTTATTTATTTGCTTTTATCATGATTAGAGAATATAATACCTAAATAATATTCTCTAATTACGATCTTATTCTTATAACTATGAAAATATCTTTTGATAGTTTTGAATATATATTCTGGAACTTTTCCAATACATTAACAAATGTATAAGGAATCCATTGGATATAGCTGAAATGTGGACAGGTGTACCTGTAATAAATACAATACAGTAAAGGCACGTAAAAATTCAGGCAAGTGATTCAGTCAGCGGCTATGTGTGGTGTCTGTGAATGCGTTCATAATTATATACTTTCCCTCCATACTCACTATTTATCCTCTCATTCTCTAAGAAAAATGTTAAAAATGTGTAATCAGAAAGAGAAAAAAGCTTTATTTTACTCGTTAGAACTGCTAAGAATTTTTAGAGGTTCTAGAGTATGCATTTAACCGTGCGCTTGGCTGCGCAGAGTGACAAAGTTATTTCACTATTTTTTTCGAGGAATACCGTGGCTCTAGCGATAAATTTTATTAGGACATTTTTTTGTTCAGATACACGTGGTCTATCAAGCTGTATTTTTTATTTTTCCTACCTTGACTTAATTTCAAAATTTTGAAAATATGGATGAAAAAAATTTTTGTTCACTTTTTTTTATGTTCTGCATCCGAGCGGAATGTAAACTTTCCAGGATATTATTCTATACACTTCCACGAACTCATTAAAAAAATATATATATGTTATATAATACTACACGCTATCTTATTGCGACTTAGCCATAATAAACCTTCACAGGTATATCGTATTTCACGATAACAGCTTCTCTTATTAATTGCTTATCTTCAAGATATCATATTACACCTTTGTTTCTCATAACTTGTGCAGACTGCAGAACTGCAATTCCTTTGTTATATATTTTGCTTACTCAGGTTCTGTATGTTATAAATATGACTAAACACGCTTTGTTGAATCAGTTATTAAACTCACTTAGAATGAAACACTTCTAATTATTGTATTATTCCTTCTCCAAGAGCCAACGTTGGCTCCATTAAATAAATAAACCTTTTTTAAAAAGTCATTCATGTGAACCGTGATCTAACATTGGCGCAGTCGGTAGGATCCGTAAACATCATCAGAACAAGAAGCCTAACTGGTAGTGAAGCGCAAAAGAACAAGGACAACATCTGCAGAAGGTGCCTAACTAGTGCGTGTACATCTGCAAGAACAAGGAGACCTTCCTCACTGGTGGTGGCGGATCCCAATCCCTTGACGGACGAAGAACCTACTCATGGAGATGAAATTAATGTAAGTCATTTTTAAGAATCATCTCGTTATTTCATTTTACAATTACTATTTCTCACAATTATTTACGTGTATTATACCGCTAATACACTCGGCAAACAAGCCAGTTCTATTATCAAAGAAATCCTGTACAAGCTACAACGCAACAATTTTAATTTTAAGTTATTTATTTTCGTATTCACGAAACGACTGTGTATTATACAGTTAATACACAATTTATTAACGTACGCAACATAACAAACAATTTTAATTTAATTCTCGTATCATACTGCTGATACGCAGACAATTATTTTAGTTCAAAAATCTTTAAATAAAAAAGCAAAATGCCTGATAGAGCTCAACCAGAGACTGTTCAACCAGTGCCACTGGCACCAGCCGAACAACAACAACAACAACAACCACAACAAATTGAGCCTTACAAGCTCTCTGAAATTTTTTCACTAATACCAGAATTCGATGGCAACGCCATAAATTTACAGACATTCCTAAACTCGTGCTCCTGTGCACAAAGTATGGCAATTCATGACCAAAAAATTCTATTAACCATGCACATCAAAAATAAATTAAAAGGCAGAGCCGCCGAACTTATAAATTCACGCAACCCTAGCACATGGCCAGAAATAAAGGCACTACTAGAAACTCACTTCGGAGACTCCCGAGATTTAACGTCCCTAATTCAGGACCTACAACGAATTCACCAATTACCTAGTGAATCCGCCTTAACATTCGTTTCGCGTTTACAAACGCACAATGCGAAAATGCACGCTGCAGTGCAAAAACAAAATTTAACTTCAGAGCAAAGAACCGCGCAAACAAACTTGATCGAAACTATGACATTAAATAATTTGTTAACGGGTCTAGAACCAAATCTAGGCAGAATAATACGTGCCAGTAACCCTCCTTCTATAATGAACGCGATTATTAGAATTCGTAGAGAGCTACAACTCTCTTATTTTGAACAGCAAAAATTCCCAAAAAATAGTCCAGTCAAAAATCCAGTAATTCAACAAAAGCGACCACAAGGTCCCAATTTGCAACAAAAGTTTTGTTCCTTCTGTAAACGGAATGGACATGTAATAAGCGAATGCCGCACAAGGCAACAGTCTCAAAACTTCCAGAGACCAAGTTTCCAAGGAAACCCAAACTCACAAAATTTTTCTCATCAAAACTTCGCACAACCTAGTAATAATCAATTTAGTCAGAGGACATTCCCTCAAAATAATCAGCCAAATCAATCACAGCAAAACAGGCCCTCAGCCATAAGGCCGAACCCTAATTTTATGCAACAGCGACCATCAGCTATCCAACCTAACCCAAATTTTAATCGCTTTAACCAGCAAAAAGCTCATCATTTGAATTACGAACCTTATGACAATTATGACAATCAATGTAACTATAATCAATGTAACGACTACTCTTTCGACGATTATCAAAGTTACCAAAGTCAAAATGAATCGTACGAAAATTTCCAGGAGAATTATACTGCTAATTCTCAGAACGAGCAATACGAGGATTATACTGCTAATCCTCAGGATTTTCGTTTAGATCCGGAGTACCCCACGGATACTCCGACACAACAAATAGACCAATTCGACCAAATATCGAACCAAATACAAACAATGAATCTCAACGACAGTTTCGATCCAATGCTGAACTTCCCAGAACAAACGTTCATGTAAATACGCTTTCTCACACCTTATTAACCGTAAATTCAAAAAATCTTTATTACATCAAAGATGCAACCGGCAAATTTAAAATTCTTATTGATACAGGCGCAGGTATATCAATTTTTAAACCTAAAACAGCTGAAAATTATAGACGTAGATCTCCCGAAAATGTAATTATACAGGGTATTACTGATCAAAAAATTTATATCAACGAATCTGTTCTAATCCCATTCTCAGACGAGTCACACAAGGTTTATATCTATAATCTAGATATAGATTTTGATGGACTACTAGGCGCAGACTTTTTAGAACATTACGAATGCCGAGTAGATTTTAAAAATAAACAACTAGTCACAAATTTTAAAACCGTACCATTATTTAAGGTTACGGAAGAAACTACGGTAAATTTACCTTTACAACCAACTATCAATTCCGATACAAAAAATTCAAATTTAAGCAACATCAAAAATTTAATTTCTATTGAACCTCGCATGGAAAAAATTTGTAAATTAAAATGCAATCTGCAAAATACCGAGGCTATACTGTTAGCCCAAGAAATTGAAAAAGTACGCTTACCAAATGCTATTGTCAAAATCGATAACAATGGAGAATTTTTAACCTCAATTATAAACGCGAATGCAATACCAAAAACGGTAAATTTTTCTAACATAAAACTAGAGCCAGTACAAAAATTCAAATCAATTTTCAATTTAAACACTCAAAATTCTGACTCACACCTACAGACGGACAGATCCTTCGAAATTAGGAACGAATTGCGCTTGGATCATCTAAACGAAGAAGAGGCCGAAATAGTAACGCAGCTTTGTTTAGACTTTCAAGATATATTTTATTTGGAAGGAGACAATTTAACTTTTACTAACGAAATTAAGCATTCCATTGACACGAACGATTCAAAACCGGTTTTTACAAAATCATATCGCTACCCTCATATTCATAAAGAGGAAGTCAAAACACAAGTCTCTAATATGCTTGATCAAGGCATCATTAGACCTTCGATTTCTCCCTGGTCCTCTCCAGTTTGGGTTGTACCTAAAAAACTCGACGCCTCCGGTAAACAAAAATGGCGAGTTGTAGTGGACTACAGAAAACTTAACGAACTGACTATTGACGATAAATACCCGCTACCCAATATTTCCGACCTCCTCGATCAATTAGGCAAATGTCAATATTTTACAACTTTGGACTTAGCCTCCGGATTTCACCAAATCGAGATTGATGCGAAAGATATTCAGAAAACTGCTTTCACAGTTGAAAATGGTCATTTTGAATTCGTAAGAATGCCTTTTGGACTTAAGAATGCTCCATCAACATTTCAAAGAGTGATGGATAACATTTTATTAGGTATCCAAAATGAACGATGTCTCGTCTATATGGACGATATTATTGTTTACTCCCCTACTATTCACGAGCATATTTCTCGATTAACGGAAGTTTTCAAACGATTACAGAAAGCCAATCTCAAAATTCAACCCGACAAATGCGAGTTTCTCCGCAAAGAAGTCGCTTATTTAGGACATCTCATTACAAAAGACGGCGTAAAACCGAATCCTTCGAAAGTTGACGCTATTCTAAATTTCCCTCAACCAAAAAATCAAAAAGAAATTAAATCATTTCTAGGCTTAGCCGGATACTATAGGCGCTTTATCCCCAATTTCTCCAAGATTACCAAGCCTTTAACAAAACTCTTACAGAAAGACATACCATTTCTCTTCGACAATGATTGTATAAAATCTTTTCAAGATTTGAAACAAACATTAACGACAACTCCGATATTAATCTACCCTAATTTTGATGAACCTTTCGTTCTAACCACTGATGCGAGCGCATTTGCCGTCGGCTCAGTGCTGAGCCAGGGGCCCATTGGCAAAGATTTACCCATTGCCTATGCTTCTAGAACCTTGTGCAGTGCAGAAACTAAGTATTCAACGATTGAACGCGAGCTTTTATCGATAGTATGGAGTGTAAAGCACTTTAGACCCTATCTGTACGGTAGAAAGTTCAAGCTTGTAACCGACCACAGACCACTCACCTGGTTATTCTCTATAAAAGACCCAGGAAGTAGACTTGCTCGTTGGCGACTCAAATTAGAAGAGTACGATTACGAAATAATTTATAAACCCGGCAAAATCAATAAGAACGCGGATGCACTTTCCAGAATCAAAATTAATCATTTTTCTGAATGTTCCAAATTCTATTCAAAGGTTCTAGCCGCGAATGACGAAGAGTCAGACGACGACGAAAACCCAGATAATAACGAAATCACTAACGAACAGATTTCCCAAGAATTTGAAACTTTCGCCAACTTATATAAAACAACATCTTTAATTGACTATTCGAAAATCAAAGCCTCGAACAAACAACTTTTGTATCGAGAACATAAAGATATTATAACCTTTTTCCAACAAAACAACTTACAAGACCTACATCACAAAGTTATCAAGGACATATTCGAAGAAAACCCCGAATTTTATAACGATAAAATCAATATTGTATCAAGCAAAACAGTCAGACATAGGAGATATTTTATCATCCCTCTACCTTCTGATATCGAATCTGTAATTGAACATCTATTTTTGGTACTATTTAAAAATCAAGATGTTCTAGATCTCTCTAAGACATACTTTGTCGAAAATAATTTAGACCTCCCCATACTTGAAATCCTATCATTCATTTTTGCGGAAAAAGACTTAAAAGTAGTAATTTGTCAAGATATCGTCAGAACTGCCGACGAAGACGAAATTCCAATTATATTGGAGCAAAATCATTTTGGTAAAAATAATCTACACCGCGGAATAAACGAAACTATTCGAAGAATTAGAGAAAAATACACTTGGCAAGGTCTAACTAAAGACGTTGAAAATTTTATAAAAAATTGCGAAACTTGCCAAAAAACTAAAGTATGCCGGAAAAACCTTAACAACCCTCTAGTAGTCACAGAAACCCCAAGAACACCATTCGAAAGAATTAATATCGATTTATTTGAATTCCCAACTCGAAATTACGCTTTAACTATTCGCGACGAGTTAACTAAATTTACACAAGCCTATGCAGTCCCGGACAAATCCGCAAAATCCGTCGTAAATACCTTGTTGTTATACTTTCAACATTACGGTACACCGCTAAGAATCCATTGCGATTACGGTGGCGAATTTGACAACCGCTTGCTCAAAGATCTCTGCACCCTCTACGACATAAAATTAACTTATTCAAGCGTAGGACATCCCCAATCGAACGGATCCATAGAAAGATTTCATGCTACTTTAGCCGAAATGATAAGAATCCACAAAACTGAAAACCCAAACGAACATCCTTTCACGATTTTACCATATGCAGTAATATGCTATAACAATTCGGTAAATAAAACACACGGTTTTACCCCATATGAACTTATCTTTGGTCATACATCTAACAGACCACCCGAAACCTTGTACAACCAAAAAGAATTAATAACTAAATACGTTAGAGATTTAAACAATAGAATATCCCACTACTATAAAATAGCCCGTAGTCGAACACAATCTCAAAAAGAGAAAGCAAAAGTTCGCTTCGACAGAAATATTCCCCAAAAACGACCTGAATACAAAATAGGTGACTTAGTTTATGTAAAAGAATCACAAATTAAGAACAAACTACAAAACAAATTTAACGGTCCCTTTAAAATAAAAGAAATTTTTCAAAATTCTGCTACCCTATTAAATCTCGAAACAAAACAAGAAACTAAAGTAAATTTTGATAGAATGAAACCATATACTGAAAATTAAATTTATTTTCAGGTTTCTCCTGCTGTTCGGATCAGCACTCTGTCAATACAAAATTACCCCGATCGATAACACTGTTGGTGTATACTATCACCAAGACACGGACATCGTGGTGACAAATGACAAATGGACTCTGCTAGTGCATAAAAATATTTCATCCCTCAAACTAGCTTTTGACAAAAACCAAAATAATTTAGACAGAATCTTGAACACTCTTGATGGTGCTGACCAAAAATCAATCCTGTTTAGAAGCGAAGTCAAAACAGAGTTTAACCTTTTAATGCAAATAGCTAGTTCGATAAAAACGAAATTTGACGAAGTCTTTTCAGACACAAAGAGATATAAACGCGGAATACTTAACGGTTTCGGAACAATATTCAAATCAATTACCGGAAACTTAGACGCCGAAGATGGCGAGTACTACACTAACTGTATAAATAAATTAAATAATGACGAACATCAATTAGAAAACTTAATCAAAAATCAAATCTCAGTTACAACTTCTGTTATCAAAAATTTCAACTCAACTATACAAAAATTACAAATTGATGAGGAAACATTTAACAAAGATATCAAAGAAATCGAGCACACAATTCAAACTATGACTCAAACGATCCAAGCTGCCGAAATAAAACTAAAATTTTTATACATTTCCGAACAACTAATGGCCAGCTATTTGTACATCGAAGACAATCTAAACGATATTTTAAATTCAATAACATTCGCCAGATTAGGAATTATTCATTCATCAATCATAACACCTGATCACTTAGTAACGGCGTTACAAGAGATTTCACAGAGTTTGCGAAGGAACAATTTACCTCTTCCAATTAAACTATCAGCAGTTGCTCAATATCTGGATATTATTGAACTAAAAGCTTTTCAACTAGATTCTAATTTAATATTTGTTTTAACAATACCTCTCATTGAACCTCAAAATTACAACACCTTTCGTCTGTACCCTATACCCATACTTGATAACAGAACTGGTCTACATCACTTTTTATCTATTTCACAAAAGTTTATCGCGAGAGACGATGATTCTTTAATGTACATACCTATACAAAATTTGAAAGAATGCAAATCACTTTATTTTGGAACCAAACTATGTTCGAACCTGTTTGCATATCCTATCGACCAAAATGCCATTTGTGAAGCTAGAATATTAAAACCATTGCCGAAACTCCCAGAAAATTGTCAAACTTCCTTCATCATTAGTCAAGGATACAACGTCCAAGAACTTGAAGACAACACATGGCTAGTGATTAATTCCGAACCACTTCACATTACCATCAACTGCCCGAAGAGAGAATCCATAACAGAGCTAATTAACAAAAATTCCATCATAAAACTACAACCAGGATGTTACGCCTATGCAGGCATTACTCGAATACAAGCCAGTGCTAAAGACTTTTCCGAAATTAAGGACAATTCACATCCAATCCAAATTCCTTTTGAATGCTGCAATCACATGCCCGACAAAATCGAAATTCCAAAATTAAAACCGCTTAAATTAAACAGTCTCGACGTAGAAGATTTAGATATTGCTAAAAACAAACTAGAGCAATATTCCAAAGACCTAGACGACCTTATAAACGAACCTTTTGTGACCAAACATGTATCTTGGTTCACATACTTCATAATCACTCTCATCATCCTATTAGTTCTACTTTACATAACTTGTAAATGCAGAAGAAGAAGATGTGGAGCATTGCGAATCCAACCCTCAACGGATAACCCTCCTTCACCTCCTTCAGAGCGAAGCAGAGTATTTACCAAATTTCCTAGACTGATCCCTCCAAGAAAGCGACCCGGTATTAGACCTCAAGAAGAAGAGGACATCGAGTTAACATAGACTTTCATGTGGAGTTTTACCCTTGTCTATTAATTTAGACTATTGTATTTTATCCTTATTACGTTATGTAATGTTTTATTATCGCTTACCAATTTTAACTTTTACAGTATTTTATTATTTTGCTTTGTATTCATTCAACATTGTTTCAATTTATTTTTGCATTATATTCATTTAACGTTTTAACAATTTTCAAAAGTTGCTGCATAACATCAACTTTTTATTAAGGGGGAAGTTGTTATATAATACTACACGCTATCTTATTGCGACTTAGCCATAATAAACCTTCACAGGTATATCGTATTTCACGATAACAGCTTCTCTTATTAATTGCTTATCTTCAAGATATCATATTACACCTTTGTTTCTCATAACTTGTGCAGACTGCAGAACTGCAATTCCTTTGTTATATATTTTGCTTACTCAGGTTCTGTATGTTATAAATATGACTAAACACGCTTTGTTGAATCAGTTATTAAACTCACTTAGAATGAAACACTTCTAATTATTGTATTATTCCTTCTCCAAGAGCCAACGTTGGCTCCATTAAATAAATAAACCTTTTTTAAAAAGTCATTCATGTGAACCGTGATCTAACATATATATATATATTGCAAGTTTTTGTAGAATGTTCTCTGTCGTCTGGGCTATTAGTGTTATCTGTTTTTTTATTTTTTTAATACAAAAATTGGTCGAGATAGACTTTTTGATTTTGAGAAATTCTTTTCTTCTTTTTCAAAAAGTCAATTATAGGGCTCATGTGTGACTTAAAATAATGCAAAAAATTAAGAAAAAAAGTGGTATCTCGGTAACTATAAAGTTTGGTAAAGAAAACACAATTTTCTTTCACGCCCTCTGTATATAATAAGTGCTTCAAAATAAAAGAATCGGGCAAAAAGTCGCTGTTTCACAAATAAATTATTTCTTAAATCCTGAAAACTGTATATTGATATCTATTCTTTTTCTCAAAAAAATTGAATCTAAATGCAATAGTTCCAGGTCTCGCTATAATACATAGGTGTACAAAATTTGAAGTCAAAAGTAGAAAATAATTTTTTTTAAGCTTTGTAAATAGAAAACCATTGGGCGGTCATAAAATATTACTTCGTCTAATCAGAGCGCAAAATGATTTTCTATTTACAAAGTTGAAAAAAAAAATTTTTTTACGTTTTGGTGCAATTTGGTTTTAAATTAAAACCATTGTTTTAAAAAAAAATTATTTATTAACTTCCCAGCGTATATGGAAGTTATTGTAATGGGCCCGAAAATATAAATCAAAACTTTTAACATATTTTTATGTTTTAAAGTGAATTTAGTTGACTCAACTATGAACTAAGTATTAAGTATATCAAAATTGTTACTTTTTCCTTTACATTTATTTAATACTTAAATAATAAAATAACAGTAACCCACCAATAATGGTTATTATTTATTTAATTATTATGTGTTCCGTAATAACTTAATTGTAGATAAAAAAAATTCGCATAAAACCGTATACCCAATTAAATATAAAATACTAATACAAATTAACTATTAATAATACCATGAATAGGAATGTAATAGCAAAATTCAGTTCATATAAGTGAACAGTAAATAGACAAATAAAAGACAAAGTTTTACAGCAGGTACTTCTCAACATTTGGAAGCAATAAAAGAATTTGTCATGGTCAAGGGTACATTCGAGCGAGAATATCACCAATTCCCGCTCAAATGCATGCTCCACTGTAACTGTATATTTGAGTCAAATTAAGCATCCAAATAAGGTGAATAAACAATTGTCTTGCTGCAGCGATTTTAAGGTTTTAATTTGCTTTATGTATAATAACAAGTAAAATGAGAAGCTTTGAATTAAATCAGTCCATTGCTTCCTACAAAATTTAAGAAAGTGTTGTAAAAAATGTCTGCTATTTTCCTTATTATTTCCGGTCCTAGTAACCTCATCGCAAAAATAAAAGTACCAAAATGTTCGTAATAAAATTTTGCATAAAACTAGTAAAAGTAAAAACCGTAAAAAATTGTCCTTTTGTTTAATTTAAGAAATGAAACGAATAATAATTTCTCTTACACTTTTAATATGGTAGGTACTTTTACAATTTTTATTAGTTTTCTGTTCCCAATAGCTGGATATTAATATTATTTAAAGTAAATTGCACACTTGTTGCTGTACACTTTTACTTGTTAAAGTCCACACCTCTCTCATATTGTTTAAAGACAATATGGTTTGTATTTGGACAAATCATCTAACGTATTTGTTTACTTGCCGTGCATGCGCATTTGTACATAAAGCTGAATTGTGAAGTTAACCCAGAGCACGTTAAAACAAAAAAAGTGACCTGACCAGACAATTCACAATGCGAATTTTTTAGTCCTAATTTGACTCCAGTAGAAGTAATTATAGCTTTTTTAAATTAAAAAAAGAATATGTAATTAAATAAATACTTACTTATGATAAATAATACATTTAGTCTGTCTGAGTTAAAATAAAAAAATAATATAATTATTTTTCCCACTTCCCAGGTATGCAAGGTGTAGCTAAAAAGGCCAAAAAAATTTAAGGGCAAGTGGTACTAAAAATTCCCCATAGAAATGCTTTATAGTGTACATTTTATTAGTTCTAGATAATAATATGTAGTACCATTCTGATTTCTGATTCAGATATATTTCTATTGTCTGTAAAGTTGTCAATAAATAAATGGCAAATATGTAAAAATAAGCACATACTTTATACACTATCTGCAAGCGTTTGATTAGGTATGGCAATAAGAGCAAGCGAGAGCAAAGCAACTAGGCTATTCTTTTTTATCGTATAACACATCCTACTCGTGCCACCTGCTTTCCCCACCACATTGTGCGTGGGCAGCTCTGTCTGGGAAATTTCAATTTGTTTCCGTCTTGCACCATTTTTCGTTTAGCCTAATTAAGCAAAAGTTTGATTTGTTTTTATTTAGTAGCTACTCAAAATGTCAGTTTATACGCCTGCTAAAAAGGTTCAGATACTTAAATGGTCAATGATGTACATATGATTTTCTTGATGCGCGTGTCGTAGTAGACGCCTTTATTGTGGGCGGTCGGTTAAGTCGTTGAAACTATGCAATACCTAATCCAGGATATTCCGATAGTGTATAGAGATCCTAAATACAAAAAAAAGAACCAAAGAAACAGTTGCAATTAAAAATGGTTAAGAAAACCATTGCACAATTCATAGCATAATTTTAAACACTCAACACCTCATAATTTAGACATTGTACCTACAAAATTAAATCATGAATCTCGATGCAACCAAATCCTTAAGTTGACGTCACAACTCTGACGTGTTTAAAAATTAACAATTGGATAATTTGCAATAAATTATATGTAAAATTAAATTTATTGCCGGGGCTTATTTATAAAAAATGCCGTATGGCACTGTCAACTTGATATAAAATTAGCAGGACACACCTCAAAAAACTATGAAAGAAAAATGATAGAACAATGAGACAGGGCTGAGAATTTGCCATTAATTATCCAAAGCAAATTCTTTCTGCATCTGCTTAAAATACTGGGGTTGTTTTAATTAAATTTATTTTGCATAATAGCGTATTTTATACCAAATATCACAATTTAATGTATTTCCGTAATAAATTGGCAATTATTTTTCGCGCTATTTTTACAGTGAATAAGCCAAGCAGATGGTAAAATTTATACTTTCTAGTCCACTTTATGGTCAAAAATGTGTTTTAGATTTTCTATACGAAGCAGACCGACGACTTCTTCAGCTGGTACAAAACTGTTTCAATGATAAAATTCTCATAAGTGGTTAATTGTCGGGGAAGTGTTTTTAACACAATTAAAATATCGAAAAATATATACTTTTTTAATAGAAAATAAATACGTAAGTAGTGCATATTTTTTCGTAAAGAAATTGGTTTTAATGAATGTAAAATACAAGGGAACGGCTTTTTATTTATGACATTTGACATCTATGCCGTGAACAAATAAAAAGAAATTTATGTGAGAGTAAATAATGTTTTAAGACATTTTGTTCAAAACAAATATAACTGTATTATTTTAAATATATAAGTAAAACGATTTATTAATTATTCAATATCGTTCCGAATATATCAAGTAACCAAATTAAAATAAGTTATAGAAAAATAACAAATGCATCATTTTACCTATTTGATTTAACCAAGTAGCATTGTAGAATATCCCCCGAAATTTGACTATATCCGTCATACTGGGTGCAAAACAACGATTCACCTTTCTCAAGAAAGCTGAATATTTGCGTAAACAGCATGAATAACTAACTCTACATTAAGTAATTAAATGACACATTCACGCAAGTGCTGCCTGGTAATGTTATATAAAACTTTAGAAAGAAATAAACGTCTAATTAACGTATACTTCTTAGACATGTTGAAGAAGTTTTTATGTCATGTCTAAGTAAGTAGCATGTCATGTAGCAATTCTAGAAATTCAAATTTAAATTGATCTAACACTTCATTACTTAATGATTAAGCAGATGAAAAACACTCCATATTCATAGCCATGAAACTTATACGGTTAAGGACGGAAGGACGTGGTTGTTTGACGTCACCGTCTGCGTTAATTATCCTCCATTTCTATGTAATAACCTCAAATTTACAAAGCCATCCCTCAAGTAATTGTTCAATTGTGGTGGATCCAGGAAAGTGCACACGGAGTAGTTCCTCCATGGTTTCCTTTCCTCTCAATGACATGTCTCTGTTAGGAGAGAGTTTATGAGCAGTGATTGTCCTTCGAGAGAATTTTTTGGAGACTGGCACTTTCCGGAGTAGTTTCATTACTCTTGCAGTGTCTCCTCCAAGATTCTCTCTTGGCCCTTCTCAGTGCCCGATTGTACTCAGTCAAGAAGGTCCTATATTTATCCCAGTTTGCTAATTTTTTTGCAATATTAAATTATCTTCTCGCTTCCTTCCACATGTCAATTTCAATTTCACTGTTATTAAAAGGGGTTAATTTTAATAAGGAAGTGAGAGGGTGGTGGTGAGGGTGGCAGATGTCATTAAAAATGGAGGCTTGGGCTTATTTACCCATCCCTTTAACGAAATTAGCTTAAAATATAATGTAGTTCCAGATTTTGTTATATTATATAACTGTACGAAATATCAAGTCAATTTCTAAATTCTATTTTGTTAACCTCTTTAGTAATTTAGTGGGGGATGTCATAAAACAATTTGAGACCTTGTCTTCTAGGATAAACACTAAATTTCAAATTGCTGACTCTTACTAGATTGCTTTACCTGTTTACCTCTATTTAATCTAGTTCCAGAAATACATACGTGTACCAAATTTCAAGTCAATATCTTAAACCGTTCCAGAGTAATAATCGTGGGCAGATGTCCTAAAACCATTTGAGACCTTGGCTTCTAGTATTAGTCTATGGAATGAAGCATTATAACACAACTTTTTTGTAAATATTTCGTGCAAAGACGAGATTACCTCCCCCCCCCCGTTTTCGAGGTTCCGAGGTGGAGGGGGTCCGGGGTGGGAGAAGTTTTTGGCCGCCGCCAACTCCCTTTATGTTTTCATATATAAACGGGTTTGGGGAGTGATTGATCGACGGGTTATACTTGAAATAACATGGAAGGGGGTTATAAAGTAAGTGGAATCCAGACAGCAGACCTAGAGGGTTGATTAAACCCTCCCGAGGGGTGGAAAATCATTTCCTTTTTAATGATTCGGTTCAAACGCATATCCCCCCATTTTCGGGGTCCCTGATCACGGGAAAAATATTCATCTTTAGCTCCAACCCCTCCTCATCCCAACGGGCAAAAACCACCTCTCATTCACTGTTTGAGGGATGAGGAGGGGTTGGAGCTAAAAATGAATATTTTTCCCGTGATCAGCGACTCCGAAAACGGAGGGATACTCGTTTGAACCGAATAATTAAAAAAAATGATTTTCCACCCCTCGAAGGAGTTTAATCAACTCCTAGGATTGCTGTCTGGATTCCACTTACTCTGTAAACCCCTTATATGTTATTT
>CAKZFB020000095.1:0-14662 GCA_936432065.2 Rutpela maculata
GGCGCGCACCAATACTTTTAATTCTAATCGTCAAAATAGTTCTGTATTTTTTACAAATTCGGAGTCTGTACCTAACTGTTCTTTATGTCGACAGTCCCATCCGTTATACAAATGCGCAGATTTTATGAAAAAATCGACCGACGAGAGGTATCAATTTACAAAAAATAAAAATTTATGTTCAAATTGCTTAAGCTCGTTGCACACTTCACGAGCATGCAGATCACAATCAGTTTGTAGAAAATGCAATAAACGTCATCATACTCTGCTGCACTTTGAAAATAGATCGCAAATATCGTCTACTGTACAAGGTAGCTCTATACAGGGTGAACCATCTACATCAAACTCTGTAGTGGTCGCAAATTCTACGCCTACGCTTCCTAGTTCTACTGCTCATTCTTTTACGGGTTTAAACCCACAAAATAGTAGACTTTTATTGTCAACTGCGCTTGCAGAATTCGCTGACAGGAGCGGTAATTTTCATGTATTTAGAGCATTAATCGATTCAGGATCGCAAACAACTTTTATTTCACAAAAGTGTAGTAAAAGGTTAGGGCTGTTTCGCTCTAAATTGTCCTTATCAGTACGTGGTCTCGGACTTATGCAAACTTCCATAGATTCCGGTACTATTAGCGCTACTTGTCGACCTGTAGGTAAGCCTACGCCTCTCTTAGAGGTGGTAGCTGTCATTTTACCTAAGATATGTGACGCATTGCCCACTATCGAACTTCGAGAATACTCGTGGTCGCATATTTCTAATTTAACGCTAGCTGATCCTACTTTTCATACACCAGGGGATATTGATGTGCTTTTCGGCGCTGATATTCTTCCGCAAATTTTACTGAATGGTCACGTAACGGGAAATATTGATGAACCCATGGGTCTCAACACAATCTTTGGGTATGTTTTAATGGGAAAAGTCAACGCTAATCTATCTCCACAAATAACTTCGTTTTTTTGCGCCACAGAGCCGGAACCGCTAGATAACATGTTAAAAAAATTTTGGGAGTTAGAAAATATACCTAATGTCAAGGCCATTTCAACAGATGATGAATTTTGTGAGAAATTGTTTTGTAATACAACTACTCGGGATAAAGAAGGCCGGTTCATTGTTAATTTGCCACTCCGCGA
Organism: Rutpela maculata; assembly: GCA_936432065.2. Lineage (NCBI taxonomy): Eukaryota > Metazoa > Arthropoda > Insecta > Coleoptera > Cerambycidae > Rutpela > Rutpela maculata. The sequence goes on from CAKZFB020000095.1 coordinate 1,129, forward strand.
ACCAGAACCTCATTTCAAAAATTCACGCCAAATCTCATTACAATTTCTTTACGCACTAGAACGACGCTTAATAAAAAATATTGATTTATCTAGACAATACGCCTCCTTTATGAAAGAGTATTTGGATCTGGGACATATGGAACCTGTGCCAGCTTCCATTAAATCCGAAACAACTTTTTATTTGCCGCATTCCTGTGTTCTTAAACCTCAATCGCTTTCTACAAAATTACGCGTAGTATTTAACGCATCAGTAAAACTTCCTTCTTGTCCCACGCTGAATGATACTCTTTATGTAGGTCCTAAACTTCAGAAAGATATTGTGACTATATTGCTTAATTTTCGTTTTCATAAAGTCGTGTTTACCGCTGATATAAAGCAAATGTATCGACAAATTTGGATTAATCCTGCGCAAACCGATTATCAAAGAATTTTATGGCGATTTTCACCAGAAGATCCTATACAAGATTACCGCTTAAAAACAGTTACTTACGGAATCTCTTCGGCTCCTTATCTTGCTTTGCGAACTATCTTAAAATTAGCTGACGATGAAGCATCTGATTTCCCTAACGCCGCCTCTATTTTGCATTCTGATATCTATATAGATGATGTTGTGACTGGCAGTCCGTCCCTAGAGCGCGCACAAAACTTACAAACTGAGCTGATTAATCTTCTCGCGCGAGGTGGTTTCGAGTTACGCAAATGGGCGAGTAATGATGCCGAATTACTCGCCAGTCTTCCCTCGTCTTATTTGGCCGATGACCCCCAATTTTGGGATGAGGGAAATAGACTGAAAATTTTAGGTCTCTACTGGCAGCCTTCTTCGGATGTTTTTTCATATCGAGTAGCGGCCACAGAAACCATTTGTACAAAACGCCAAATTTTATCACAATTAGCAAAGATATTCGATCCCTTGGGTTTTTTGACACCGGTTACCTTTTTAACGAAACGAGTTCTTCAACGTCTTTGGTATATTGGGCTTGGATGGGATGACCCACCGCCGGAAGACGTACTTGAACTTTGGACACGATTCCTAGAGGAGCTATCACTCCTGTCACGTGTTCAGTTATCACGTCGCGTCATCAGCGACACTGAGCTCACCTACCAATTACACGGATTCTGTGATGCATCCATGCACGGATATTGTAGTGTAGTGTACATTCTCGAACATAACGGTGATAATGTTATTTCTGTTCATTTTGTCTGCGCAAAATCTCGAGTCGCTCCGCTGCGACGCATTTCTATACCACGTTTGGAATTGTGCGCAGCGGTAATGTTATCTGATTTGATTTCATTTGTCACTACAACTTATCGTGATAAAATTAATTTCAGCGAAATTTACGCATGGTCAGACTCTACAATAGCTTTGTCTTGGATTAAATCTTCAGCTCATCGATGGCAAACTTTTGTAAGTAATCGTGTCAGCTATATTCAGGAACGTGTTGCTCCTATTCATTGGAGACACGTTGGATCGTCTGAAAATCCTGCCGATGTCGGTTCCCGTGGAGTTCTTCCTTCAGATCTCATAGAAAATTCGCTATGGTGGGACGGACCTTCTTTTTTGCATGAGCCTAGTACATCATGGTCTAGTACTTTTACCTCAGAGATTCTTCCATCTGAAGCATTGTCTGAAGAAAGACGAATAACCTTAAATGTTGTAGTAACCGAGCATCTCTTAGATACACTTCTCAATCGCTTTTCTTCTTTCTCTAAACTACAGCGCATTTTAGCTTATTCACTTCGCTTTTTCCATAATTGTACAAATCCTACTTCTAAAAAACGGTTTCACTTAACACAAGTAGAACTAAACCAGTCCTTATGTCTTCTGGTTAAGCAGACACAACGCACTGCCTTTCCTAATGATTTTGTTCAGCTCCAAAAAGGTTTGAAACTTTCCAAACCCTTACGAAAACTTGGTGTTTTCCTCGATGATTTCGGTCTACTTCGTGTTGGCGGTCGACTACGGCATTCTTCACTGTCCTACGACAAAAAACACCCCTATCTGCTTCCGCGCTGTAGTCGACTGACAACACTATTGATCGAATGGTGTCATTTAAAATATTTACACGCCGGTGGCCAAACCGTTCAATTTATATTAGTCCAAAATTTCTGGATTTTATCCTCTCGTAGGGCAGTACGTACAGTAATTTCTAAGTGTCACACTTGCTGGCGTCAGCATCCTGAAACTTATCAGCCCGCTATGGGGGATTTACCTCGGTTCAGAGTCGCACAACTGACTGTTTTCTCGCATGTAGGTGTGGACTATGGTGGTCCATTCTATATTACTATGGGTAGATTAAGAGGTGCCAAAACGTATAAGGCATATCTATGTCTTTTTGTCTGTATGAGCTCTAAAGCACTACATTTAGAGTTAGCCTCAGAATTGACCGCTGAGGCGTTTTTAGCAGCCTTGCGTCGATTTATCGCCAGACGTGGTCGTCCGAGTCATCTTTATAGCGACTGTGGGTCAAATTTTGTGAGCGCTAATAAGCAATTGAACGCTTTAATGCAATCCGTTGCCGCGGCAGAATCTCTTGAGTGGCATTTCAATCCTCCGCACGCGCGTCATTTCGGGGGTCTTTGGGAGGCTGGCATAAAATCTGTGAAATCTCATTTATCCCGGATCATAGGGCAGCAACTGTTAACCTATGAAGAATTTTATACTGTGCTTACGCAAACCGAGGCAATTCTGAACTCTCGCCCACTTACGCCATTAAGCGCCGATCCGCACGACCTTTCAGCCTTGACTCCTGGTCATTTTTTAAATATGCAGCCTTTATTTTGCCTTCCGGAAGACAATTTGAAAGATGTACCGTTGGGTCGTCTATCTCGATGGCAACTATTGCAACGCCTGCATCAGGACCTCTGGTCACGATGGCACAAAGAATATCTCCATACGTTAACCCAAAGATCCAAATGGACTTCCAGTACTGATTTAGCAAAGCCAGGTAACATGGTAGTACTAAAAAATGATCAAGCATCCCCTCTGGAGTGGCAACTAGGTCGAATCGTTGAGATCTTTCCAGGTGCAGATGGTGTAGTACGAGTGGCTACGGTGCGCACCAAGAATGGTACCTTCAAACGTCCACTTGTTAAATTGTGTCCGCTTCCCGCGTCCTCGGATTAAAAAAGGCTTACGCCTTTTTTGGCGGGCGGTATGTTTCGTTTTTATTATATTAATTATATTTAAATTAATTATTATTGTTTTTTAATATTATTATTGCTATTATTGTTACTTGTATATATATTGTATTGTGAGTTGCCTATGAAATTCGCTTTGAACATATATTTTATTCCCCAAGTAGTTTTTAAATACCTTTTATCTATCGCGTCTTTTTTGTGACAAAAAACAAGCCTGCCGCAAGACACGACTGCTTTGGAAGTGTGTGTGAAAACCGATTCATGCAATCAATCAATCAATTTCATAGTGTGCCGGTAGTAATAATCGATTTAACGCTATCTAGTAAAACTGAACTTAAAAGTGGTTATCATCCTGTTATTGTGGAGGTCCAGCAACATCACTAGCCGGCCGGCATCCAACGCACCGCAGATTTTTGGGTGAGTTTTTGTCACTCGTTTTTTTTTTTATTACAGTCCAAACTCTTGTATTTTTTATTTGGGAGCTTCAGTGCTGAGATTGTCAGCTGATTCCCATACAGGTATCACAATAATATATATTAAACTAACAAATTTTATTAACGCATGTAAGTAACATAAATGTCTATGTTTAATAAAATATATGAAATATTTCAACACAATTTTATTTAATTTTAATTTAGATAGCCTATTAAATTTACTTGAAGATATTCTTGGATTCTTCTGAATAGCTTTACATCCAATATTTCTTCATAATGAATATCCTCAACCAATTGTGACAAGTAGTGATGTGTCGTTCATGAACGACCCGTTCACAATGAACGGGTCTTTCAAAAGATCTGTGAACGATTTGATCACTCTCCGTGACCCTATCGTTCATATGACCTGACCGAACACGGAACTTCGGATGGTATTTTCTATTAAGATATTCACGATCGGTGCGTGGCGAACGAGAACCAACAGATCATCTCGCAAACAAAATTTTAAAAGGAGGTAACAAATGTATGCTAGAATATATTATTATTTTCAAAATGTTTCATAATTCAGCGAGATGAAATGCAGTCATAATTTATAAACTTGGAAATTGATAATGTTGACTTTAAATAGTGTCTGTACCTTTTATTAATTTATTTAAAAAAATATAAAAGTTCCGCGTTACTCCACACTAAGTTATTTTCGGGGGAAAGTGCTTAATACAAAAGAAAATACATCAAAGGACCCGCCGCTGCATGTGAATGAACGGCGAAACAGATCTCATCGCGAGCTGCGTCTCTCTCTAATCCATGACCAAAGATTAGAGAATTAACTTCTCTAATCTTTGTCATGACCATGTACCCACCGGGTCATATGAACGAATCTTCATGAACGGGTCATTTGAATGATTGACCTGGTAAGACCCGGTTCACTCAAATGAGCCGGGTCTTACCATCACTAGTGACAAGTAGGTAAGCTGACGTGATATTTTTCAATGTCTGAATATTTTTTGCACAAAATAACAATCCATATGTTTTAGAACCTGGAGCCATTTGTGTGATATATGCCCAAGCACTTTATTCTTTTGGCTGATAATCAAATTTTGTTATGATTAGAATGTAAAAATTAATCTAATGGACGTCTGTAAGTGCGGCAGCCATTACTATCTTGTTACCTTTTATTATTCCATGGCCGCCTAGAAGTTGTTAATTATTGGCTCGGCGACAAGAATGAATACATTCCCTGTGCTCGCATTTAAGTAATATTATCAAAAATAAATGATGTTCCAACAATTTTAGTAGACCAAAGTTAATAAAAAATGGAAATATAATATGTTTTTAAGTTATTTATAAAAAGTTCATGTAACTAAACTTGGAGAATGATATGTTATTTCACTAAGAAATTTCTTATTTTATTAAACATATAAATCTTGAAGTAGGTAGGTACTTCAGAATAATTATCAAAAATAAATGATGTTCCACCAATTTTAGTAGAGCAAAGTTAATAAAAAACGGAAATATAATATGTTTTTATGTTATTTATAAAAAGTTCATGTAACTAAACTTGGAGAATGGTATGTTATTTCACTAAGAAATTTCGTTTTCAAAAACACAATCTAATAAATTAGCGAATTGCACAAACACAATGACTCGATGACAGGTGGTGGAACTTAACCACCCGTTGTTATTCCATGGTTCACTATGATGAATGAATTTTTGTCATTCGTAATAAAAATGTTCAATTTTGGCATAATATTTATAAAATAATGGTGTGAAATTTTCTTACCGAATATCCCACGAGCTTAAATTAATATCCGGAAATTTTTCCTCGTTCATGAATATTTTAAGAAAATTATCCCTCGCCTGCGGCTCGGGATAATTTTCAAAATATTCATGACCTCGAAAAAATTTCCGGAAATAATTTAAGCTCTAGGGATATTATAAGTGACAATTCGGTTACACGCGTTCTGTTTTATCGTGTTATCAACTTAGTTCAGCTTAATCACACGGAGTGGCGGAGGAATTCGCATTTAAAATTCGCAAAAACACGTTTTTCCACGATAACTTTGTTATTATTGACCTGATGAAAAAAAAGTAAAATTAAAAATTGATGATCTTTCGGATCTTGTAATTTGTTTCAAATCGGACTGTAACTTTTCGTGAAAAATTTTTTTGAAAATACTCGTTTTTTTGCCCTAACACTAATACACAAAAAAGTAATTCCTTAATTTTTTTGCGAAAAAAAGAAGTTAGGGGGATGAGATTTTTTTTGAGGTAGGTGAAATAGATAAGAATTGATGGAGCCGGAGGATTGGGGTGATGGGCCAATTAGGTGAGGGGAGGAAGATAGGGAAACGAAAATTATTCAACTCCCTCGAACTTTCTTCCCTGTCGTGCGATTTTCAAATTACGTCTAATATTTGACTGAATAGTTTTTTTAATTTTTTTCAAATAAACAAACTTGTGGGAGGGGAAAAACCTTTTGAAATTTTTTTTAAATGCGTTTTTGAGTACGAAGGAAAGGGCTCAGAAGAGAAATTTTTTACAGGTAAGTGAGATTTTTTTTATCTATAAATAAAAAAAAAAAATATCTCAATCCAAGCAATGGGAAGGGAGGGAGGGGGCATAATGCGTTTGCGGGAATAAGAGCTTAAGGAAAAGGGATAGGGACTTCGGAGCTTAATATTCGGATATATAAATCTTTTTTTGTGCAGCCGTACGTGAAATGAGTATTTTGCGTTCTCAAAACAGTCCGTTAAACAGACCCTTAGTAACGGCCGGAGTCACTTTCATAATAATTGACGTTTAAGTCACTTCAAAATTGACATTTCTAAAATATAACAAACAAAAATGGTTATATTTTATTAAACAGACTGTCAAGTATACATTCAAAATATACCGTTTCCATAGAAACGCTCTAACGTTAAGGCCACCGCGTTTATTTAGCAAAATATAGCATAAATGGTGGTGTACTTTTCACCATCTATACTAACTATAATTTACGATTGCACAAAAAATAGTGTTTATACCATGGCCGCGAAATTTTTTAGCGCCCTCGAGATTATCTTGCCTCGGCCGCAAGCGGCCTCGGCGATAATTTTTCTCTCGGTACGTAAAAAGAATTTCGCGGCCTTGGTATAAAAATAACTATTTCCATCTTAATATTTTATCAGTCTACCCTCCATCTTAAACTTATTATAAATAATTATTTAACACCGTCACGAGTTTTCGCGGCGCATTTCTCTAGTTTTAGGTGTGTATTCATTGGATATATATAACAATTATTTCTCCGCTTAACTCGCTCTAACTCAAAAACGGCACAATGGATTACTCTTAAATTTTTATCGTGTTATCACTATATATTTGTTAACATAATGTGTTAATATGTAGGTCAAATTTTAATAAGTGTTTTAAATTTTAAATTTTAATATGTGTAGAAAGCATTATTTTCTTTCTAAGTCGAAAATTTGCATTCTCAAATGTAACATGCGGGAAACTTTTTTATCTTTAGAAATAGATACCAAGTGTATCGAGAAGTAACGAAGATAACCCCTTATTCCCGCAAACGCATTATGCCCCATTCCTATTGCTTCGTCGAAAATTTGCATTCTCAAATGTAACATGCGGGAAACTTTTTTATCTTTAGAAATAGATACCAAGTGTATCGAGAAGTAACGAAGATAAAAGATAACCCCTTATTCCCGCAAACGCATTATGCCCCATTCCTATTGCTTGGATTGCGATAATTTTTAATTTACAGATTAAAAAAATCTCACTTACCTGTAAAAAAATTTCTCTTCTGAGCCCTTTCCTTCGTACTCAAAAACGCATTTAAAAAAAAATGCAAAAGGTTTTTCCCCTCCCACAAGTTTGTTTATTTGAAAAAAATTAAAAAAAATGATTCAGTCAAATATTAGACGTAATAACGAACAAATTCCATTTTGGTTTTTGAAAATCGCACGACAGGGAAAAAAGTTCGAGGGAGTTGAATGATTTTCCTTTCCCTACCTCCCTCCCCTCACCTAATTGGCCCATCACCCCAATCCTCCGGCTCCATCAATTCTTATCTATTTTACCTACCTCAAAAAAATCTCAACCTCCTAACTTCTTTTTTTCGTAAAAAAATTAAGGAATTACTTTTTTGTGTATTAGTGTTAGGGCAAAAAAACGAGTATTTCCAAAAAAATTTTTCACAAAAAGTTACCGTCCGATTTGAAATTTTTTTTACAAAATTATGCGCTTCGGAGAGATCTTCAATTTTTAATTTTACTTTTTTTTCGTCAGATCAATAATAACAAAGTTATCGTGGAAAAACGTGTTTTTGCGAATTTTAAATGCGAATTCCTCCGCCACCCCGTGTGATTAAGCTGAACTAAGTTGATAACATGATAACAGAGAACGCGTCTAACCGAATTGTCAAAAAAAAAATTAAAAAAAGTTGGTTTCAAAACTCCTCTTTTTCTCGCCAGATCCTCTCCATTATTTCGTTTATTGCGAAAGAACGTTTGAAATGAGCACGCGACTCGCGGTTTCTCGCGTTTTTCTCGATACAAGATACGAGAAAATTGTTCTATATGAAATTTGTAAAGCAGGAAAAAAACCTGCAGCTTCTTTTTTTTAATTTCTATTTTCGAACAATAGTTTGCACTACAACGCGCAGCAAAAGTCGGCATGTCATTTTTTTTGTGTGGAAGCGAGGAAATTTTCAAAAGACACCGTCTAGATGTTGTGTTAGATTTTTACTCACTAAAACCCCTCCCTCTCTTCGCACCGACGCCTCGGAACCGCTCGCGCTTTACTTCTCGGCTCAATCCATTGTCATTGTCATTGTACAATTTGTCCTGGTCCATCTCCATTTCTCCGGATAGTGAAAGTTTCCAAGCCACGTTTGCACTTGAATGTATCTAAGTCCTGAAAATGTGTTGCCGGGGCGCATCCGATGTCGGTGGAAGTGATGCGAGGTTCGCTTTTCATTTTGTAGTTGCTGTTACAAAACGTTTGTAACGTAGCGAATTTAACTTTTCCTGTGCTTCGTTTTCTTTGTACAAAGCAAGAAAGAATTTTCCTTCTGCGGTAGCGAGAAGTTTAGCCTTGTCTTTTTCATTGGTTAAAAACTTTTCTTGAGTCGTCGATACCACCATAGCTTCATTGAATGTTGTTTTCTCGCCATTCGTAGTCGCTCGGAAGATTTTATTTTATTTTTTTAAATTTTTTTCTTGATCGATTTCCATGACAGAAAAAACAGCGACGTAAATTCGATTGTTAAAACTGAAAAGTAGCTAAGTATCGCCTAAGTAAAATATGTATAAATCATGCCGCAGTCCATACCAATGTATTGTACAGTGACCGTACAATAAATGTAAAGTAATTAAAACTAACAGTAAAAATTTCTGTGGCTAATCGAACCTGTCTTCGGAGGCCAAAACACTTCCAAAAAAAAAAATAAATAAATAAATGTAAAGCATTTCTTCTTTACTGTACAGTCACGAGCTGACATGCTGACATTTGCTGCGCGCTGTGGTACAAATTTATCGTTCGAAAATGAAAATTAAACAGGAAGCAGGAAGCTGTAGATATTTTCCTGCTCTACAGTTTTCACATAGGATAATTTCTTCGTAGGAAAAAGAGAAATATATAGAGAAAAATGCAAAAAACCGGGAGCCGCGCCCTCATTTCAAACTTTCTTTCGCTGTAAACAAAAAGCCAGTCCTACGAAAAAATTATATAGTACTAAAACATGTAGCCTCAGCAGAAGTCGAAATATTTGAAAAAACAGTTCTTAACCATTTTTTGAAAATGGCGGAAAACCCAGGTCGAGCAACTTGCCGACAATTCACCAATATATTGGCTAGTTCGCATGACTGTCGACCTCAAAATACATACTTACTGAAGTAAAAGTATATTCATTTCCAAGGCATAATTTTCTTGACGTAGCGGGAGGTTTGTTATCTTCAAAGAACTGAATATTGTTATATGTTATACAGGGTGCGCCACTTAAAACTCCCCAGACTTGTAACTTTTTTATTTTTGAAGCGATGACCATGTTGGGTACATCAAATTGTAGATATTTTAAAGCCTTTAAACATGCATACAGAGTGATTAAAAAAAATTTTTTTTTTTGAAAAAATTGTTAAGGAAACTTAATTTCTTTGAATATTTTTTTACCTCACCCTGTACATGAACTGTGCTAATGTTTTCTTATAAATTTCCTATTTAGTATATTTTAATATAAGTTTGTTTTCAAAAATATTTATTTCTTTCGTTTCTTGTTACTGTTTTGTTACGTTGAATATTGTTTGTGATATGTCTTTTATTTTTACATTCTTTTCAAAGTTATTTTAAAAAATATCAGTTTGGAATCGGAAAGAGCGTTTTTAATTTTTTTCTCTAAAACCAAAAGGAATTTTGAATATGACGTAATAACATAAATTGAAGCTAATTAAAACCTTTATAAGAAAACACTAACGCAGTTCATGTACGGGGTGAAGTAAAAAAATATTCAAGGAAATTAGGTTTTCTTAACAATTTTTTCAAACAAATTTTTTTTAACTCACCCTGTACACATAGATGCCTTAAAAATATCTACAATTTGATGTGTTCGACATGGCCGTCGCTTAAAAAAAATCGCTGCCCAAGGAATCACTACTTCCACATCCAGATTTTCTATCCAAGTCACTCACAACGAAAAAAATTTGTATGTGGAAATAATTGTTTATGGAACTTTAATAATATAATACTTGAAATTCTCTACCCCCATAAAACGATACCCCACATCGGTAGTGGGGTGGGGGTAGTGATAGGGGGGTGGTACTTGGTGTGGATGAAGTAAAAAATTTTTTTGAGGTTTCTGGTTCTTGTACATACACTAAATCAGATTTTTTCTTCATCCACTTTAATAATGGGGTGGGGGTGGTAATGGGGGTGGTTAATGCCAAAAATTTTTTTGAGACCTTAGCTTCTCTTGCATATACGAAATACCAATTTTATGTACTCTTACCTGCTTGATTTACGTATTTACCCCAAATTTACCCCAGTTTACCCCCAACCCTTCGACGGAACAATGAAAATATAATCTAGTTCCAGATCTCGTTAAAGTACATATGTGTACCAAATTTCAAGTCAATATCTTAAATGGTTCCAGATTAAACGTGCGCACAAAAAAGTTAGACATACCGACATACCGACAGACCGACAGACAGACAGAAAATTTTTTTTTCGCTCAAACTTAAAATCTCGACGTTTCATGACATTCTAAGCCTATTTGAACACTAAAGTTTTAAAAAAATTTTTTTGTCGTTACTATACTTCCACTGGATGTGGAAGTAATAAGAAAGTTACAAGCCTGTGGAGTTTTAAGTGGCGCACCTTGTATATAGAGTATCGTAAATTTTTACGATACTATTACAATTTTTATGTTTTGTCGTAGTTTTACAAGCAGCCGTTAATTTCTTGGTACCTGATACTTTACCCGGTCTGTTTTTTTTGTTGGTCAGTTAACAAATGCTACAAAGCATCACTTTTCACTTGGATAATTTAACTCTAATAATATTTTTGATTACCAAAATATTTTTAAATATGTTCTAGGCCCAATGAAAATGGCAACATATCCTGGAATGAGTTTGAGAGGTGAAGTGAGAGAAAGCATATCTTTAGATGAAGACGATTTGAGCGACGTAGAAGATGAAGTCTTTATAAGAGATGGAAAAAATGGTTACAAGGTATGTCACGTAAACTTCGATATACATTTTACACAGGGAAATAATAACTATAGTACTTACTCAACTAGTAAATCTGTTCGATTAATGTCTATAAATGGTTTTAGTTGGCCGAAGAATTAAACGTTAAAAGACCACTGATGGCGCCTAGAAGAAAACCTGGAAAAGCCGACATTAGCACGAGATTAAAAAATAAACCACCGTGTAGAGCGTTTTGCAAACCCTGTTGTTATGTTTCTGCAGCCCTTAGTGTCCTGATTGGTAAGAGACTTGTCTCGCTGAATTTGTCTAACGACAAAATTTAATTGTTGTTAGTGTTCAATGTAATTTAATCGTCGTTTTTCCCATGTTTTAATGAGTCTTTAGACACTTCTCATAGAATTTACTCCAGAAATGCTGCTAAACCTTCAGTAAAATAGCATATAATAAGTTGCAATTGTGTCTTGATGGGAAATGTGAACATATTTTTTATTAGTTTGAACTAATTTTTCCAAATTAGTTCAAACTAATTAGTTTTTCACCAGTTTTCATGAAATTTGTAGCAATTTCTCTAAAATAATAGTTGCCTAGATTGAAACAAATTCACAAGTTATCATTTTTCCTCTGTTCCACTGATTACAAGATAACTTGTCATAATATTTAAAAGTGAATATCATTTTATGTACTTATCTAATAATATCGCAGAAGAATTTGAATTGTTGTTACGTTTAGAAAATTGTCGATTCCCAATTCAAAAAACGAAATTGACAATTTACAATTCATCTTCTATACTTAGATAATAATGTATGTAAATAGAAATGTTCAGCAAGAATTATTTTTTTAGGACTAATTATTTTAGTGGTAATATTAGTTTCCATGTATCCACTACCTCTGGATAGGTTAAGAGACTGGGTTATAAGAAAGTCACAAAAAGAAGAAATAACATTAAAACTATTGCCTTGTAATAATTTGAAAATAACTGACGTGTGGGCAGTAAATTTACCAAAACTTACCAGTGATTCTCCTGTACGTACGCTTGACGTAAATAATGATGGAGTGGAGGATATTTTATTTGGCTTTGGGACAGGTTGGTGAACATTTTTATGCTTAATTATTTTCAACGATTCGATTCGATTACTACTACTACAGATTCTAGAATCTATTTTTTAATTATTTCGTTCAATACCAGATTTATGTGGTAACATACAATGCATCGCAAAATATCCTCCCATCTATTTAGAAGCTGATTGAACATTCAAAAATAGTAAAAAAAATGGTACTATAAAAACGCGTCCGGAAATGTTTCCTAAGAAAGTATGGCCCTCTGATAGTTGATTTTCCCTAATTATCTCAGAAACGCATTGGGACAACTTTATGAGACTTGTAGACCAGTCGATAAAGTAAAAAATACCAGAAGCTCGCAAAAATTTTTTTTTCTGAGATTTTCCTTCAGTAATTGTTAGTGGAGGGGTTATAATTAGAGAATATTATTTAGGTATTATGCAAATCACAACTTACACACTTTTTATTATGAAAATACCTACTTTCTGTATATTGTTGCCCTAATCTGGGCACGCTAATATACTAGTCAGGTAAATACTTTAAAACACTCATTATTGGAGAATCAATCAAAACAACTACTCTTCTAGCTAATACTGACGAAGTATTGAATTACATGATAGGATTCTTAGCATTTTAAAGGAAAAAAATATATTGAAAATACTTAAATCGTTTATTCAAATTTAATCATTCACACTTTTTTATTTAATATGAAATTATCTACTTTCTGTATATTGGTGCCTCAATCGGGTCACGCTAATATACTACTTAGGAAAACACTTTAAAACACTCATTATTGGAAAACTAATCAAAACAACTACTCTTCTAGCTAATACTGACGAAGTATTGAATTACATGATAGGATTTCTGGCATTTTAAGGCAAAAAAATGTAATGAAAATACTTAAACTATTTATTGAAATTCAGTCATTCACAACAATTATTGAAACAAACATTCTATTTCAACTCTAGAAAAGTTGTACAAGTTTTTTCGAACTCGTTAGTTCTCATCAGTAGAGTATAGAAACATTCATTCATTATTTACAAGCCTATTCTTGATTTATTTTTACAATCAATTATTTTTTATTTATTTGCTTTTATCATGATTAGAGAATATTATTTAGGTATTATGCAAATCACAACTTACACACTTTTTATTATGAAAATACCTACTTTCTGTATATTGTTGCCCTAATCTGGGCACGCTAATATACTA
>CAKZFB020000096.1:0-38911 GCA_936432065.2 Rutpela maculata
AGGATGGGTTTGATGAAACCGAACGAAAATTTATGTGGTTTGAAAATTTATCTGAGGTTTGAGCAATTTAGCATGGGTTTGAAGAAATTAGGATGGGTTTGATGAAACCGAACGAAAATTTATGTGAGGTTTGAAAATTTATCTGAGGTTTGAGCAATTTAGCATGGGTTTGAAGAAATTAGGATGGGTTTGATGAAACCGAACGAAAATTTATGTGGTTTGAAAATTTATGTGAGGTTTGACATATTTAGCATGGGTTTGACGAAATTAGGATGGGTTTGAGGAAACCGAACGAAAATTTATGAGGTTTGAAAATTTATCTGAGGTTTGAGCAAATTAGCATGGGTTTGAAGAAATTAGGATGGGTTTGATGAAACCGAACGAAAATTTATGTGGTTTTAAAATTTATGTGAGGTTTGACATATTTAGCATGGGTTTGGCGAAATTAGGATGGGTTTGATGAATCCGAACGAAAATTTATGTGAGGTTTGAGCAATTTAGCATGGGTTTGAAGAAATTAGGATGGGTTTGATGAAACCGAACGAAAATTTATGTGAGGTTTGAAAATTTATGTGAGGTTTGACAAAATTAGCATGGGTTTGACGAAATTAGGATGGGTTTGATGAATCCGAACGAAAATTTATGTGAGGTTTGAGCAATTTAGCATGGGTTTGAAGAAATTAGGATGGGTTTGATGAAACCGAACGAAAATTTATGTGGTTTGAAAATTTATGTGAGGTTTGACATATTTAGCATGGGTTTGACGAAATTAGGATGGGTTTGATGAAACCGAACGAAAATTTATGTGGTTTGAAAATTTATGTGAGGTTTGACATATTTAGCATGGGTTTGACGAAATTAGGATGGGTTTGATGAATCCGAACGAAAATTTATGTGAGGTTTGAGCAATTTAGCATGGGTTTGAAGAAATTAGGATGGGTTTGATGAAACCGAACGAAAATTTATGTGAGGTTTGAAAATTTATGTGAGGTTTGACAAAATTAGCATGGGTTTGACGAAATTAGGATGGGTTTGATGAATCCGAACGAAAATTTATGTGAGGTTTGAGCAATTTAGCATGGGTTTGAAGAAATTAGGATGGGTTTGATGAAACCGAACGAAAATTTATGTGAGGTTTGAAAATTTATCTGAGGTTTGAGCAATTTAGCATGGGTTTGAAGAAATTAGGATGGGTTTGATGAAACCGAACGAAAATTTATGTGGTTTGAAAATTTATGTGAGGTTTGACATATTTAGCATTGGTTTGACGAAATTAGGATGGGTTTGATGAATCCGAACGAAAATTTATGTGAGGTTTGAGCAATTTAGCATGGGTTTGAAGAAATTAGAATGGGTTTGATGAAACCGAACGAAAATTTATGTGAGGTTTGAAAATTTATCTGAGGTTTGAGCAATTTAGCATGGGTTTGAAGAAATTAGAATGGGTTTGATGAAACCGAACGAAAATTTATGTGGTTTGAAAATTTATGTTAGGTTTGACATATTTAGCATGGGTTTGACGAAATTAGGATGGGTTTGATGAAACCGAACGAAAATTTATGAGGTTTGAAAATTTATCTGAGGTTTGAGCAAATTAGCATGGGTTTGAAGAAATTAGGATGGGTTTGATGAAACCGAACGAAAATTTATGTGGTTTTAAAATTTATGTGAGGTTTGACATATTTAGCATGGGTTTGACGAAATTAGGATGGGTTTGATGAATCCGAACGAAAATTTATGTGAGGTTTGAGCAATTTAGCATGGGTTTGAAGAAATTAGGATGGGTTTGATGAAACCGAACGAAAATTTATGTGAGGTTTGAAAATTTATGTGAGGTTTGACAAAATTAGCATGGGTTTGACGAAATTAGGATGGGTTTGATGAATCCGAACGAAAATTTATGAGGTTTGAAAATTTATCTGAGGTTTGAGCAAATTAGCATGGGTTTGAAGAAATTAGGATGGGTTTGATGAAACCGAACGAAAATTTATGTGGTTTGAAAATTTATGTGAGGTTTGACATATTTAGCATGGGTTTGACGAAATTAGGATGGGTTTGATGAAACCGAACGAAAATTTATGTGGTTTGAAAATTTATCTGAGGTTTGAGCAATTTAGCATGGGTTTGAAGAAATTAGGATGGGTTTGATGAAACCGAACGAAAATTTATGTGGTTTGAAAATTTATGTGAGGTTTGAGCAATTTAGCATGGGTTTGAAGAAATTAGGATGGGTTTGATGAAACCGAACGAAAATTTATGTGGTTTGAAAATTTATGTGAGGTTTGAGCAATTTAGCATGGGTTTGAAGAAATTAGGATGGGTTTGATGAAACCGAACGAAAATTTATGTGAGGTTTGAAAATTTATGTGAGGTTTGACAAAATTAGCATGGGTTTGACGAAATTAGGATGGGTTTGATGAATCCGAACGAAAATTTATGAGGTTTGAAAATTTATCTGAGGTTTGAGCAAATTAGCATGGGTTTGAAGAAATTAGGATGGGTTTGATGAAACCGAACGAAAATTTATGTGGTTTGAAAATTTATGTGAGGTTTGACATATTTAGCATGGGTTTGACGAAATTAGGATGGGTTTGATGAAACCGAACGAAAATTTATGTGGTTTGAAAATTTACCTGAGGTTTGAGCAATTTAGCATGGGTTTGAAGAAATTAGGATGGGTTTGATGAAACCGAACGAAAATTTATGTGGTTTGAAAATTTATGTGAGGTTTGAGCAATTTAGCATGGGTTTGAAGAAATTAGGATGGGTTTGATGAAACCGAACGAAAATTTATGTGGTTTGAAAATTTATGTGAGGTTTGACATATTTAGCATGGGTTTGACGAAATTAGGATGGGTTTGATGAATCCGAACGAAAATTTATGTGAGGTTTGAGCAATTTAGCATGGGTTTGAAGAAATTAGGATGGGTTTGATGAAACCGAACGAAAATTTATGTGGTTTGAAAATTTACCTGAGGTTTGAGCAATTTAGCATGGGTTTGAAGAAATTAGGATGGGTTTGATGAAACCGAACGAAAATTTATGTGGTTTGAAAATTTATGTGAGGTTTGAGCAATTTAGCATGGGTTTGAAGAAATTAGGATGGGTTTGATGAAACCGAACGAAAATTTATGTGGTTTGAAAATTTATGTGAGGTTTGACATATTTAGCATGGGTTTGACGAAATTAGGATGGGTTTGATGAATCCGAACGAAAATTTATGTGAGGTTTGAGCAATTTAGCATGGGTTTGAAGAAATTAGAATGGGTTTGATGAAACCGAACGAAAATTTATGTGGTTTGAAAATTTATGTGAGGTTTGACATATTTAGCATGGGTTTGACGAAATTAGGATGGGTTTGATGAAACCGAACGAAAATTTATGTGGTTTGAAAATTTATCTGAGGTTTGAGCAATTTAGCATGGGTTTGAAGAAATTAGGATGGGTTTGATGAAACCGAACGAAAATTTATGTGGTTTGAAAATTTATGTGAGGTTTGAGCAATTTAGCATGGGTTTGAAGAAATTAGGATGGGTTTGATGAAACCGAACGAAAATTTATGTGGTTTGAAAATTTATGTGAGGTTTGAGCAATTTAGCATGGGTTTGAAGAAATTAGGATGGGTTTGATGAAACCGAACGAAAATTTATGTGAGGTTTGAAAATTTATGTGAGGTTTGACAAAATTAGCATGGGTTTGACGAAATTAGGATGGGTTTGATGAATCCGAACGAAAATTTATGAGGTTTGAAAATTTATCTGAGGTTTGAGCAAATTAGCATGGGTTTGAAGAAATTAGGATGGGTTTGATGAAACCGAACGAAAATTTATGTGGTTTGAAAATTTATGTGAGGTTTGACATATTTAGCATGGGTTTGACGAAATTAGGATGGGTTTGATGAAACCGAACGAAAATTTATGTGGTTTGAAAATTTACCTGAGGTTTGAGCAATTTAGCATGGGTTTGAAGAAATTAGGATGGGTTTGATGAAACCGAACGAAAATTTATGTGGTTTGAAAATTTATGTGAGGTTTGAGCAATTTAGCATGGGTTTGAAGAAATTAGGATGGGTTTGATGAAACCGAACGAAAATTTATGTGGTTTGAAAATTTATGTGAGGTTTGACATATTTAGCATGGGTTTGACGAAATTAGGATGGGTTTGATGAATCCGAACGAAAATTTATGTGAGGTTTGAGCAATTTAGCATGGGTTTGAAGAAATTAGGATGGGTTTGATGAAACCGAACGAAAATTTATGTGAGGTTTGAAAATTTATCTGAGGTTTGAGCAATTTAGCATGGGTTTGAAGAAATTAGGATGGGCTTGATGAAACCGAACGAAAATTTATGTGGTTTGAAAATTTATGTGAGGTTTGACATATTTAGCATGGGTTTGACGAAATTAGGATGGGTTTGATGAATCCGAACGAAAATTTATGTGAGGTTTGAGCAATTTAGCATGGGATTGAAGAAATTAGGATGGGTTTGATGAAACCGAACGAAAATTTATGTGAGGTTTGAAAATTTATGTGAGGTTTGACAAAATTAGCATGGGTTTGACGAAATTAGGATGGGTTTGATGAATCCGAACGAAAATTTATGTGAGGTTTGAGCAATTTAGCATGGGTTTGAAGAAATTAGGATGGGTTTGATGAAACCGAACGAAAATTTATGTGAGGTTTGAAAATTTATCTGAGGTTTGAGCAATTTAGCATGGGTTTGAAGAAATTAGGATGGGTTTGATGAAACCGAACGAAAATTTATGTGGTTTGAAAATTTATGTGAGGTTTGACATATTTAGCATGGGTTTGACGAAATTAGGATGGGTTTGATGAAACCGAACGAAAATTTATGAGGTTTGAAAATTTATCTGAGGTTTGAGCAAATTAGCATGGGGTTGAAGAAATTAGGATGGGTTTGATGAAACCGAACGAAAATTTATGTGGGTTTAAAATGTATGTGAGGTTTGACATATTTAGCATGGGTTTGACGAAATTAGGATGGGTTTGATGAAACCGAACGAAAATTTATGTGGTTTGAAAATTTACCTGAGGTTTGAGCAATTTAGCATGGGTTTGAAGAAATTAGGATGGGTTTGATGAAACCGAACGAAAATTTATGTGGTTTGAAAATTTATGTGAGGTTTGAGCAATTTAGCATGGGTTTGAAGAAATTAGGATGGGTTTGATGAAACCGAACGAAAATTTATGTGGTTTGAAAATTTATGTGAGGTTTGACATATTTAGCATGGGTTTGACGAAATTAGGATGGGTTTGATGAATCCGAACGAAAATTTATGTGAGGTTTGAGCAATTTAGCATGGGTTTAAAGAAATTAGAATGGGTTTGATGAAACCGAACGAAAATTTATGTGGTTTGAAAATTTATGTGAGGTTTGACATATTTAGCATGGGTTTGACGAAATTAGGATGGGTTTGATGAAACCGAACGAAAATTTATGTGGTTTGAAAATTTACCTGAGGTTTGAGCAATTTAGCATGGGTTTGAAGAAATTAGGATGGGTTTGATGAAACCGAACGAAAATTTATGTGGTTTGAAAATTTATGTGAGGTTTGACATATTTAGCATGGGTTTGACGAAATTAGGATGGGTTTGATGAAACCGAACGAAAATTTATGTGGTTTGAAAATTTATCTGAGGTTTGAGCAATTTAGCATGGGTTTGAAGAAATTAGGATGGGTTTGATGAAACCGAACGAAAATTTATGTGGTTTGAAAATTTATGTGAGGTTTGAGCAATTTAGCATGGGTTTGAAGAAATTAGGATGGGTTTGATGAAACCGAACGAAAATTTATGTGGTTTGAAAATTTATGTGAGGTTTGAGCAATTTAGCATGGGTTTGAAGAAATTAGGATGGGTTTGATGAAACCGAACGAAAATTTATGTGGTTTGAAAATTTATGTGAGGTTTGAGCAATTTAGCATGGGTTTGAAGAAATTAGGATGGGTTTGATGAAACCGAACGAAAATTTATGTGAGGTTTGAAAATTTATGTGAGGTTTGACAAAATTAGCATGGGTTTGACGAAATTAGGATGGGTTTGATGAATCCGAACGAAAATTTATGAGGTTTGAAAATTTATCTGAGGTTTGAGCAAATTAGCATGGGTTTGAAGAAATTAGGATGGGTTTGATGAAACCGAACGAAAATTTATGTGGTTTGAAAATTTATGTGAGGTTTGACATATTTAGCATGGGTTTGACGAAATTAGGATGGGTTTGATGAAACCGAACGAAAATTTATGTGGTTTGAAAATTTACCTGAGGTTTGAGCAATTTAGCATGGGTTTGAAGAAATTAGGATGGGTTTGATGAAACCGAACGAAAATTTATGTGGTTTGAAAATTTATGTGAGGTTTGAGCAATTTAGCATGGGTTTGAAGAAATTAGGATGGGTTTGATGAAACCGAACGAAAATTTATGTGGTTTGAAAATTTATGTGAGGTTTGACATATTTAGCATGGGTTTGACGAAATTAGGATGGGTTTGATGAATCCGAACGAAAATTTATGTGAGGTTTGAGCAATTTAGCATGGGTTTGAAGAAATTAGGATGGGTTTGATGAAACCGAACGAAAATTTATGTGGTTTGAAAATTTACCTGAGGTTTGAGCAATTTAGCATGGGTTTGAAGAAATTAGGATGGGTTTGATGAAACCGAACGAAAATTTATGTGGTTTGAAAATTTATGTGAGGTTTGAGCAATTTAGCATGGGTTTGAAGAAATTAGGATGGGTTTGATGAAACCGAACGAAAATTTATGTGGTTTGAAAATTTATGTGAGGTTTGACATATTTAGCATGGGTTTGACGAAATTAGGATGGGTTTGATGAATCCGAACGAAAATTTATGTGAGGTTTGAGCAATTTAGCATGGGTTTGAAGAAATTAGAATGGGTTTGATGAAACCGAACGAAAATTTATGTGGTTTGAAAATTTATGTGAGGTTTGACATATTTAGCATGGGTTTGACGAAATTAGGATGGGTTTGATGAAACCGAACGAAAATTTATGTGGTTTGAAAATTTATCTGAGGTTTGAGCAATTTAGCATGGGTTTGAAGAAATTAGGATGGGTTTGATGAAACCGAACGAAAATTTATGTGGTTTGAAAATTTATGTGAGGTTTGAGCAATTTAGCATGGGTTTGAAGAAATTAGGATGGGTTTGATGAAACCGAACGAAAATTTATGTGGTTTGAAAATTTATGTGAGGTTTGAGCAATTTAGCATGGGTTTGAAGAAATTAGGATGGGTTTGATGAAACCGAACGAAAATTTATGTGAGGTTTGAAAATTTATGTGAGGTTTGACAAAATTAGCATGGGTTTGACGAAATTAGGATGGGTTTGATGAATCCGAACGAAAATTTATGAGGTTTGAAAATTTATCTGAGGTTTGAGCAAATTAGCATGGGTTTGAAGAAATTAGGATGGGTTTGATGAAACCGAACGAAAATTTATGTGGTTTGAAAATTTATGTGAGGTTTGACATATTTAGCATGGGTTTGACGAAATTAGGATGGGTTTGATGAAACCGAACGAAAATTTATGTGGTTTGAAAATTTACCTGAGGTTTGAGCAATTTAGCATGGGTTTGAAGAAATTAGGATGGGTTTGATGAAACCGAACGAAAATTTATGTGGTTTGAAAATTTATGTGAGGTTTGAGCAATTTAGCATGGGTTTGAAGAAATTAGGATGGGTTTGATGAAACCGAACGAAAATTTATGTGGTTTGAAAATTTATGTGAGGTTTGACATATTTAGCATGGGTTTGACGAAATTAGGATGGGTTTGATGAATCCGAACGAAAATTTATGTGAGGTTTGAGCAATTTAGCATGGGTTTGAAGAAATTAGGATGGGTTTGATGAAACCGAACGAAAATTTATGTGAGGTTTGAAAATTTATCTGAGGTTTGAGCAATTTAGCATGGGTTTGAAGAAATTAGGATGGGCTTGATGAAACCGAACGAAAATTTATGTGGTTTGAAAATTTATGTGAGGTTTGACATATTTAGCATGGGTTTGACGAAATTAGGATGGGTTTGATGAATCCGAACGAAAATTTATGTGAGGTTTGAGCAATTTAGCATGGGATTGAAGAAATTAGGATGGGTTTGATGAAACCGAACGAAAATTTATGTGAGGTTTGAAAATTTATGTGAGGTTTGACAAAATTAGCATGGGTTTGACGAAATTAGGTTGGGTTTGATGAATCCGAACGAAAATTTATGTGAGGTTTGAGCAATTTAGCATGGGTTTGAAGAAATTAGGATGGGTTTGATGAAACCGAACGAAAATTTATGTGAGGTTTGAAAATTTATCTGAGGTTTGAGCAATTTAGCATGGGTTTGAAGAAATTAGGATGGGTTTGATGAAACCGAACGAAAATTTATGTGGTTTGAAAATTTATGTGAGGTTTGACATATTTAGCATGGGTTTGACGAAATTAGGATGGGTTTGATGAAACCGAACGAAAATTTATGAGGTTTGAAAATTTATCTGAGGTTTGAGCAAATTAGCATGGGGTTGAAGAAATTAGGATGGGTTTGATGAAACCGAACGAAAATTTATGTGGTTTTAAAATGTATGTGAGGTTTGACATATTTAGCATGGGTTTGACGAAATTAGGATGGGTTTGATGAAACCGAACGAAAATTTATGTGGTTTGAAAATTTACCTGAGGTTTGAGCAATTTAGCATGGGTTTGAAGAAATTAGGATGGGTTTGATGAAACCGAACGAAAATTTATGTGGTTTGAAAATTTATGTGAGGTTTGAGCAATTTAGCATGGGTTTGAAGAAATTAGGATGGGTTTGATGAAACCGAACGAAAATTTATGTGGTTTGAAAATTTATGTGAGGTTTGACATATTTAGCATGGGTTTGACGAAATTAGGATGGGTTTGATGAATCCGAACGAAAATTTATGTGAGGTTTGAGCAATTTAGCATGGGTTTGAAGAAATTAGAATGGGTTTGATGAAACCGAACGAAAATTTATGTGGTTTGAAAATTTATGTGAGGTTTGACATATTTAGCATGGGTTTGAAGAAATTAGGATGGGTTTGATGAAACCGAACGAAAATTTATGTGGTTTGAAAATTTATGTGAGGTTTGAGCAATTTAGCATGGGTTTGAAGAAATTAGGATGGGTTTGATGAAACCGAACGAAAATTTATGTGAGGTTTGAAAATTTATGTGAGGTTTGACAAAATTAGCATGGGTTTGACGAAATTAGGATGGGTTTGATGAATCCGAACGAAAATTTATGAGGTTTGAAAATTTATCTGAGGTTTGAGCAAATTAGCATGGGTTTGAAGAAATTAGGATGGGTTTGATGAAACCGAACGAAAATTTATGTGGTTTGAAAATTTATGTGAGGTTTGACATATTTAGCATGGGTTTGACGAAATTAGGATGGGTTTGATGAAACCGAACGAAAATTTATGTGGTTTGAAAATTTATCTGAGGTTTGAGCAATTTAGCATGGGTTTGAAGAAATTAGGATGGGTTTGATGAAACCGAACGAAAATTTATGTGGTTTGAAAATGTATGTGAGGTTTGAGCAATTTAGCATGGGTTTGAAGAAATTAGGATGGGTTTGATGAAACCGAACGAAAATTTATGTGGTTTGAAAATTTATGTGAGGTTTGAGCAATTTAGCATGGGTTTGAAGAAATTAGGATGGGTTTGATGAAACCGAACGAAAATTTATGTGAGCTTTGAAAATTTATGTGAGGTTTGACAAAATTAGCATGGGTTTGACGAAATTAGGATGGGTTTGATGAATCCGAACGAAAATTTATGAGGTTTGAAAATTTATCTGAGGTTTGAACAAATTAGCATGGGTTTGAAGAAATTAGGATGGGTTTGATGAAACCGAACGAAAATTTATGTGGTTTGAAAATTTATGTGAGGTTTGACATATTTAGCATGGGTTTGACGAAATTAGGATGGGTTTGATGAAACCGAACGAAAATTTATGTGGTTTGAAAATTTATCTGAGGTTTGAGCAATTTAGCATGGGTTTGAAGAAATTAGGATGGGTTTGATGAAACCGAACGAAAATTTATGTGAGGTTTGAGCAATTTAGCATGGGTTTGAAGAAATTAGAATGGGTTTGATGAAACCGAACGAAAATTTATGTGAGGTTTGAAAATTTATGTGAGGTTTGACATATTTAGCATGGGTTTGACGAAAATAGGATGGGTTTGATGAAACCGAACGAAAATTTATGTGGTTTGAAAATTTATCTGAGGTTTGAGCAATTTAGCATGGGTTTGAAGAAATTAGGATGGGTTTGATGAAACCGAACGAAAATTTATGTGGTTTGAAAATTTATGTGAGGTTTGACATATTTAGCATGGGTTTGACGAAATTAGGATGGGTTTGATGAATCCGAACGAAAATTTATGTGAGGTTTGAGCAATTTAGCATGGGTTTGAAGAAATTAGGATGGGTTTGATGAAACCGAACGAAAATTTATGTGGTTTGAAAATTTATGTGAGGTTTGACATATTTAGCATGGGTTTGACGAAATTAGGATGGGTTTGATGAAACCGAACGAAAATTTATGAGGTTTGAAAATTTATGTGAGGTTTGACAAAATTAGCATGGGTTTGACGAAATTAGGATGGGTTTGATGAATCCGAACGAAAATTTATGAGGTTTGAAAATTTATGTGAGGTTTGAGCAAATTAGCATGGGTTTGAAGAAATTAGGATGGGTTTGATGAAACCGAACGAAAATTTATGTGGTTTGAAAATTTATGTGAGGTTTGACATATTTAGCATGGGTTTGACGAAATTAGGATGGGTTTGATGAAACCGAACGAAAATTTATGTGGTTTGAAAATTTATGTGAGGTTTGAGCAATTTAGCATGGGTTTGAAGAAATTAGGATGGGTTTGATGAAACCGAACGAAAATTTATGTGAGGTTTGAAAATTTATGTGAGGTTTGACAAAATTAGCATGGGTTTGACGAAATTAGGATGGGTTTGATGAATCCGAACGAAAATTTATGAGGTTTGAAAATTTATCTGAGGTTTGAACAAATTAGCATGGGTTTGAAGAAATTAGGATGGGTTTGATGAAACCGAACGAAAATTTATGTGGTTTTAAAATTTATGTGAGGTTTGACATATTTAGCATGGGTTTGACGAAATTAGGATGGGTTTGATGAATCCGAACGAAAATTTATGTGAGGTTTGAGCAATTTAGCATGGGTTTGAAGAAATTAGGATGGGTTTGATGAAACCGAACGAAAATTTATGTGAGGTTTGAAAATTTATGTGAGGTTTGACAAAATTAGCATGGGTTTGACGAAATTAGGATGGGTTTGATGAATCCGAACGAAGATTTATGAGGTTTGAAAATTTATCTGAGGTTTGAGCAAATTAGCATGGGTTTGAAGAAATTAGGATGGGTTTGATGAAACCGAACGAAAATTTATGTGGTTTGAAAATTTATGTGAGGTTTGACATATTTAGCATGGGTTTGACGAAATTAGGATGGGTTTGATGAAACCGAACGAAAATTTATGTGGTTTGAAAATTTATCTGAGGTTTGAGCAATTTAGCATGGGTTTGAAGAAATTAGGATGGGTTTGATGAAACCGAACGAAAATTTATGTGGTTTGAAAATTTATGTGAGGTTTGAGCAATTTAGCATGGGTTTGAAGAAATTAGGATGGGTTTGATGAAACCGAACGAAAATTTATGTGGTTTGAAAATTTATGTGAGGTTTGAGCAATTTAGCATGGGTTTGAAGAAATTAGGATGGGTTTGATGAAACCGAACGAAAATTTATGTGAGGTTTGAAAATTTATGTGAGGTTTGACAAAATTAGCATGGGTTTGACGAAATTAGGATGGGTTTGATGAATCCGAACGAAAATTTATGAGGTTTGAAAATTTATCTGAGGTTTGAGCAAATTAGCATGGGTTTGAAGAAATTAGGATGGGTTTGATGAAACCGAACGAAAATTTATGTGGTTTGAAAATTTATGTGAGGTTTGAGCAATTTAGGATGGGTTTGATGAAACCGAACGAAAATTTATGTGGTTTGAAAATTTATGTGAGGTTTGACATATTTAGCATGGGTTTGACGAAATTAGGATGGGTTTGATGAATCCGAACGAAAATTTATGTGAGGTTTGAGCAATTTAGCATGGGTTTGAAGAAATTAGGATGGGTTTGATGAAACCGAACGAAAATTTATGTGAGGTTTGAAAATTTATCTGAGGTTTGAGCAAATTAGCATGGGTTTGAAGAAATTAGGATGGGTTTGATGAAACCGAACGAAAATTTATGTGGTTTTAAAATTTATGTGAGGTTTGACATATTTAGCATGGGTTTGACGAAATTAGGATGGGTTTGATGAATCCGAACGAAAATTTATGTGGTTTTAAAATTTATGTGAGGTTTGACATATTTAGCATGGGTTTGACGAAATTAGGATGGGTTTGATGAATCCGAACGAAAATTTATGTGAGGTTTGAGCAATTTAGCATGGGTTTGAAGAAATTAGGATGGGTTTGATGAAACCGAACGAAAATTTATGTGAGGTTTGAAAATTTATGTGAGGTTTGACAAAATTAGCATGGGTTTGACGAAATTAGGATGGGTTTGATGAATCCGAACGAAAATTTATGAGGTTTGAAAATTTATCTGAGGTTTGAGCAAATTAGCATGGGTTTGAAGAAATTAGGATGGGTTTGATGAAACCGAACGAAAATTTATGTGGTTTGAAAATTTATGTGAGGTTTGAGCAATTTAGCATGGGTTTGAAGAAATTAGGATGGGTTTGATGAAACCGAACAAAAATTTATGTGGTTTGAAAATTTATGTGAGGTTTGACGAAATTAGGATGGGTTTGACGAAATTAGGATGGGTTTGATGAACCCGAACGAAAATTTATGTGAGGTTTGAGCAATTTAGCATGGGTTTGAAGAAATTAGGATGGGTTTGATGAAACCGAACGAAAATTTATGTGAGGTTTGAAAATTTATCTGAGGTTTGAGCAATTTAGCATGGGTTTGAAGAAATTAGGATGGGTTTGATGAAACCGAACGAAAATTTATGTGGTTTGAAAATTTATGTGAGGTTTGACATATTTAGCATGGGTTTGACGAAATTAGGATGGGTTTGATGAAACCGAACGAAAATTTATGAGGTTTGAAAATTTATCTGAGGTTTGAGCAAATTAGCATGGGTTTGAAGAAATTAGGATAGGTTTGATGAAACCGAACGAAAATTTATGTGGTTTTAAAATTTATGTGAGGTTTGACATATTTAGCATGGGTTTGACGAAATTAGGATGGGTTTGATGAATCCGAACGAAAATTTATGTGAGGTTTGAGCAATTTAGCATGGGTTTGAAGAAATTAGGATGGGTTTGATGAAACCGAACGAAAATTTATGTGAGGTTTGAAAATTTATGTGAGGTTTGACAAAATTAGCATGGGTTTGACGAAATTAGGATGGGTTTGATGAATCCGAACGAAAATTTATGTGAGGTTTGAGCAATTTAGCATGGGTTTGAAGAAATTAGGATGGGTTTGATGATACCGAACGAAAATTTATGTGAGGTTTGAAAATTTATCTGAGGTTTGAGCAATTTAGCATGGGTTTGAAGAAATTAGGATGGGTTTGATGAAACCGAACGAAAATTTATGTGGTTTGAAAATTTATGTGAGGTTTGACATATTTAGCATGGGTTTGACGAAATTAGGATGGGTTTGATGAATCCGAACGAAAATTTATGTGAGGTTTGAGCAATTTAGCATGGGTTTGAAGAAATTAGGATGGGTTTGATGAAACCGAACGAAAATTTATGTGAGGTTTGAAAATTTATGTGAGGTTTGACAAAATTAGCATGGGTTTGACGAAATTAGGATGGGTTTGATGAATCCGAACGAAAATTTATGTGAGGTTTGAGCAATTTAGCATGGGTTTGAAGAAATTAGGATGGGTTTGATGAAACCGAACGAAAATTTATGTGAGGTTTGAAAATTTATCTGAGGTTTGAGCAATTTAGCATGGGTTTGAAGAAATTAGGATGGGTTTGATGAAACCGAACGAAAATTTATGAGGTTTGAAAATTTATGTGAGGTTTGACAAAATTAGCATGGGTTTGACGAAATTAGGATGGGTTTGATGAATCCGAACGAAAATTTATGAGGTTTGAAAATTTATGTGAGGTTTGAGCAAATTAGCATGGGTTTGAAGAAATTAGGATGGGTTTGATGAAACCGAACGAAAATTTATGTGGTTTGAAAATTTATGTGAGGTTTGACATATTTAGCATGGGTTTGACGAAATTAGGATGGGTTTGATGAAACCGAACGAAAATTTATGTGGTTTGAAAATTTATGTGAGGTTTGAGCAATTTAGCATGGGTTTGAAGAAATTAGGATGGGTTTGATGAAACCGAACGAAAATTTATGTGAGGTTTGAAAATTTATGTGAGGTTTGACAAAATTAGCATGGGTTTGACGAAATTAGGATGGGTTTGATGAATCCGAACGAAAATTTATGAGGTTTGAAAATTTATCTGAGGTTTGAACAAATTAGCATGGGTTTGAAGAAATTAGGATGGGTTTGATGAAACCGAACGAAAATTTATGTGGTTTTAAAATTTATGTGAGGTTTGACATATTTAGCATGGGTTTGACGAAATTAGGATGGGTTTGATGAATCCGAACGAAAATTTATGTGAGGTTTGAGCAATTTAGCATGGGTTTGAAGAAATTAGGATGGGTTTGATGAAACCGAACGAAAATTTATGTGAGGTTTGAAAATTTATGTGAGGTTTGACAAAATTAGCATGGGTTTGACGAAATTAGGATGGGTTTGATGAATCCGAACGAAGATTTATGAGGTTTGAAAATTTATCTGAGGTTTGAGCAAATTAGCATGGGTTTGAAGAAATTAGGATGGGTTTGATGAAACCGAACGAAAATTTATGTGGTTTGAAAATTTATGTGAGGTTTGACATATTTAGCATGGGTTTGACGAAATTAGGATGGGTTTGATGAAACCGAACGAAAATTTATGTGGTTTGAAAATTTATCTGAGGTTTGAGCAATTTAGCATGGGTTTGAAGAAATTAGGATGGGTTTGATGAAACCGAACGAAAATTTATGTGGTTTGAAAATTTATGTGAGGTTTGAGCAATTTAGCATGGGTTTGAAGAAATTAGGATGGGTTTGATGAAACCGAACGAAAATTTATGTGGTTTGAAAATTTATGTGAGGTTTGAGCAATTTAGCATGGGTTTGAAGAAATTAGGATGGGTTTGATGAAACCGAACGAAAATTTATGTGAGGTTTGAAAATTTATGTGAGGTTTGACAAAATTAGCATGGGTTTGACGAAATTAGGATGGGTTTGATGAATCCGAACGAAAATTTATGAGGTTTGAAAATTTATCTGAGGTTTGAGCAAATTAGCATGGGTTTGAAGAAATTAGGATGGGTTTGATGAAACCGAACGAAAATTTATGTGGTTTGAAAATTTATGTGAGGTTTGAGCAATTTAGGATGGGTTTGATGAAACCGAACGAAAATTTATGTGGTTTGAAAATTTATGTGAGGTTTGACAAAATTAGCATGGGTTTGACGAAATTAGGATGGGTTTGATGAATCCGAACGAAAATTTATGAGGTTTGAAAATTTATCTGAGGTTTGAGCAAATTAGCATGGGTTTGAAGAAATTAGGATGGGTTTGATGAAACCGAACGAAAATTTATGTGGTTTGAAAATTTATGTGAGGTTTGACATATTTAGCATGGGTTTGACGAAATTAGGATGGGTTTGATGAAACCGAACGAAAATTTATGTGGTTTGAAAATTTATCTGAGGTTTGAGCAATTTAGCATGGGTTTGAAGAAATTAGGATGGGTTTGATGAAACCGAACGAAAATTTATGTGGTTTGAAAATGTATGTGAGGTTTGAGCAATTTAGCATGGGTTTGAAGAAATTAGGATGGGTTTGATGAAACCGAACGAAAATTTATGTGGTTTGAAAATTTATGTGAGGTTTGAGCAATTTAGCATGGGTTTGAAGAAATTAGGATGGGTTTGATGAAACCGAACGAAAATTTATGTGAGGTTTGAAAATTTATGTGAGGTTTGACAAAATTAGCATGGGTTTGACGAAATTAGGATGGGTTTGATGAATCCGAACGAAAATTTATGAGGTTTGAAAATTTATCTGAGGTTTGAGCAATTTAGCATGGGTTTGAAGAAATTAGGATGGGTTTGATGAAACCGAACGAAAATTTATGTGGTTTGAAAGTTTATGTGAGGTTTGACATATTTAGCATGGGTTTGACGAAATTAGGATGGGTTTGATGAAACCGAACGAAAATTTATGTGGTTTGAAAATTTACCTGAGGTTTGAGCAATTTAGCATGGGTTTGAAGAAATTAGGATGGGTTTGATGAAACCGAACGAAAATTTATGTGGTTTGAAAATTTATGTGAGGTTTGAGCAATTTAGCATGGGTTTGAAGAAATTAGGATGGGTTTGATGAAACCGAACGAAAATTTATGTGAGGTTTGAAAATTTATGTGAGGTTTGACAAAATTAGCATGGGTTTGACGAAATTAGGATGGGTTTGATGAATCCGAACGAAAATTTATGAGGTTTGAAAATTTATCTGAGGTTTGAACAAATTAGCATGGGTTTGAAGAAATTAGGATGGGTTTGATGAAACCGAACGAAAATTTATGTGGTTTGAAAATTTATGTGAGGTTTGACATATTTAGCATGGGTTTGACGAAATTAGGATGGGTTTGATGAAACCGAACGAAAATTTATGTGGTTTGAAAATTTATCTGAGGTTTGAGCAATTTAGCATGGGTTTGAAGAAATTAGGATGGGTTTGATGAAACCGAACGAAAATTTATGTGAGGTTTGAGCAATTTAGCATGGGTTTGAAGAAATTAGAATGGGTTTGATGAAACCGAACGAAAATTTATGTGAGGTTTGAAAATTTATGTGAGGTTTGACATATTTAGCATGGGTTTGACGAAAATAGGATGGGTTTGATGAAACCGAACGAAAATTTATGTGGTTTGAAAATTTATCTGAGGTTTGAGCAATTTAGCATGGGTTTGAAGAAATTAGGATGGGTTTGATGAAACCGAACGAAAATTTATGTGGTTTGAAAATTTATGTGAGGTTTGACATATTTAGCATGGGTTTGACGAAATTAGGATGGGTTTGATGAATCCGAACGAAAATTTATGTGAGGTTTGAGCAATTTAGCATGGGTTTGAAGAAATTAGGATGGGTTTGATGAAACCGAACGAAAATTTATGTGGTTTGAAAATTTATGTGAGGTTTGACATATTTAGCATGGGTTTGACGAAATTAGGATGGGTTTGATGAAACCGAACGAAAATTTATGAGGTTTGAAAATTTATGTGAGGTTTGACAAAATTAGCATGGGTTTGACGAAATTAGGATGGGTTTGATGAATCCGAACGAAAATTTATGAGGTTTGAAAATTTATGTGAGGTTTGAGCAAATTAGCATGGGTTTGAAGAAATTAGGATGGGTTTGATGAAACCGAACGAAAATTTATGTGGTTTGAAAATTTATGTGAGGTTTGACATATTTAGCATGGGTTTGACGAAATTAGGATGGGTTTGATGAAACCGAACGAAAATTTTTGTGGTTTGAAAATTTATGTGAGGTTTGAGCAATTTAGCATGGGTTTGAAGAAATTAGGATGGGTTTGATGAAACCGAACGAAAATTTATGTGAGGTTTGAAAATTTATGTGAGGTTTGACAAAATTAGCATGGGTTTGACGAAATTAGGATGGGTTTGATGAATCCGAACGAAAATTTATGAGGTTTGAAAATTTA
Source organism: Rutpela maculata (assembly GCA_936432065.2). Taxonomy (NCBI): domain Eukaryota; kingdom Metazoa; phylum Arthropoda; class Insecta; order Coleoptera; family Cerambycidae; genus Rutpela; species Rutpela maculata. Next base: position 17,890 of record CAKZFB020000096.1, read on the forward strand.
TCTGAGGTTTGAACAAATTAGCATGGGTTTGAAGAAATTAGGATGGGTTTGATGAAACCGAACGAAAATTTATGTGGTTTTAAAATTTATGTGAGGTTTGACATATTTAGCATGGGTTTGACGAAATTAGGATGGGTTTGATGAATCCGAACGAAAATTTATGTGAGGTTTGAGCAATTTAGCATGGGTTTGAAGAAATTAGGATGGGTTTGATGAAACCGAACGAAAATTTATGTGAGGTTTGAAAATTTATGTGAGGTTTGACAAAATTAGCATGGGTTTGACGAAATTAGGATGGGTTTGATGAATCCGAACGAAGATTTATGAGGTTTGAAAATTTATCTGAGGTTTGAGCAAATTAGCATGGGTTTGAAGAAATTAGGATGGGTTTGATGAAACCGAACGAAAATTTATGTGGTTTGAAAATTTATGTGAGGTTTGACATATTTAGCATGGGTTTGACGAAATTAGGATGGGTTTGATGAAACCGAACGAAAATTTATGTGGTTTGAAAATTTATCTGAGGTTTGAGCAATTTAGCATGGGTTTGAAGAAATTAGGATGGGTTTGATGAAACCGAACGAAAATTTATGTGGTTTGAAAATTTATGTGAGGTTTGAGCAATTTAGCATGGGTTTGAAGAAATTAGGATGGGTTTGATGAAACCGAACGAAAATTTATGTGGTTTGAAAATTTATGTGAGGTTTGAGCAATTTAGCATGGGTTTGAAGAAATTAGGATGGGTTTGATGAAACCGAACGAAAATTTATGTGAGGTTTGAAAATTTATGTGAGGTTTGACAAAATTAGCATGGGTTTGACGAAATTAGGATGGGTTTGATGAATCCGAACGAAAATTTATGAGGTTTGAAAATTTATCTGAGGTTTGAGCAAATTAGCATGGGTTTGAAGAAATTAGGATGGGTTTGATGAAACCGAACGAAAATTTATGTGGTTTGAAAATTTATGTGAGGTTTGAGCAATTTAGGATGGGTTTGATGAAACCGAACGAAAATTTATGTGGTTTGAAAATTTATGTGAGGTTTGACATATTTAGCATGGGTTTGACGAAATTAGGATGGGTTTGATGAATCCGAACGAAAATTTATGTGAGGTTTGAGCAATTTAGCATGGGTTTGAAGAAATTAGGATGGGTTTGATGAAACCGAACGAAAATTTATGTGAGGTTTGAAAATTTATCTGAGGTTTGAGCAAATTAGCATGGGTTTGAAGAAATTAGGATGGGTTTGATGAAACCGAACGAAAATTTATGTGGTTTTAAAATTTATGTGAGGTTTGACATATTTAGCATGGGTTTGACGAAATTAGGATGGGTTTGATGAATCCGAACGAAAATTTATGTGGTTTTAAAATTTATGTGAGGTTTGACATATTTAGCATGGGTTTGACGAAATTAGGATGGGTTTGATGAATCCGAACGAAAATTTATGTGAGGTTTGAGCAATTTAGCATGGGTTTGAAGAAATTAGGATGGGTTTGATGAAACCGAACGAAAATTTATGTGAGGTTTGAAAATTTATGTGAGGTTTGACAAAATTAGCATGGGTTTGACGAAATTAGGATGGGTTTGATGAATCCGAACGAAAATTTATGAGGTTTGAAAATTTATCTGAGGTTTGAGCAAATTAGCATGGGTTTGAAGAAATTAGGATGGGTTTGATGAAACCGAACGAAAATTTATGTGGTTTGAAAATTTATGTGAGGTTTGAGCAATTTAGCATGGGTTTGAAGAAATTAGGATGGGTTTGATGAAACCGAACAAAAATTTATGTGGTTTGAAAATTTATGTGAGGTTTGACGAAATTAGGATGGGTTTGACGAAATTAGGATGGGTTTGATGAACCCGAACGAAAATTTATGTGAGGTTTGAGCAATTTAGCATGGGTTTGAAGAAATTAGGATGGGTTTGATGAAACCGAACGAAAATTTATGTGAGGTTTGAAAATTTATCTGAGGTTTGAGCAATTTAGCATGGGTTTGAAGAAATTAGGATGGGTTTGATGAAACCGAACGAAAATTTATGTGGTTTGAAAATTTATGTGAGGTTTGACATATTTAGCATGGGTTTGACGAAATTAGGATGGGTTTGATGAAACCGAACGAAAATTTATGAGGTTTGAAAATTTATCTGAGGTTTGAGCAAATTAGCATGGGTTTGAAGAAATTAGGATAGGTTTGATGAAACCGAACGAAAATTTATGTGGTTTTAAAATTTATGTGAGGTTTGACATATTTAGCATGGGTTTGACGAAATTAGGATGGGTTTGATGAATCCGAACGAAAATTTATGTGAGGTTTGAGCAATTTAGCATGGGTTTGAAGAAATTAGGATGGGTTTGATGAAACCGAACGAAAATTTATGTGAGGTTTGAAAATTTATGTGAGGTTTGACAAAATTAGCATGGGTTTGACGAAATTAGGATGGGTTTGATGAATCCGAACGAAAATTTATGTGAGGTTTGAGCAATTTAGCATGGGTTTGAAGAAATTAGGATGGGTTTGATGATACCGAACGAAAATTTATGTGAGGTTTGAAAATTTATCTGAGGTTTGAGCAATTTAGCATGGGTTTGAAGAAATTAGGATGGGTTTGATGAAACCGAACGAAAATTTATGTGGTTTGAAAATTTATGTGAGGTTTGACATATTTAGCATGGGTTTGACGAAATTAGGATGGGTTTGATGAATCCGAACGAAAATTTATGTGAGGTTTGAGCAATTTAGCATGGGTTTGAAGAAATTAGGATGGGTTTGATGAAACCGAACGAAAATTTATGTGAGGTTTGAAAATTTATGTGAGGTTTGACAAAATTAGCATGGGTTTGACGAAATTAGGATGGGTTTGATGAATCCGAACGAAAATTTATGTGAGGTTTGAGCAATTTAGCATGGGTTTGAAGAAATTAGGATGGGTTTGATGAAACCGAACGAAAATTTATGTGAGGTTTGAAAATTTATCTGAGGTTTGAGCAATTTAGCATGGGTTTGAAGAAATTAGGATGGGTTTGATGAAACCGAACGAAAATTTATGTGGTTTGAAAATTTATGTGAGGTTTGACATATTTAGCATGGGTTTGACGAAATTAGGATGGGTTTGATGAAACCGAACGAAAATTTATGAGGTTTGAAAATTTATCTGAGGTTTGAGCAAATTAGCATGGGTTTGAAGAAATTAGGATGGGTTTGATGAAACCGAACGAAAATTTATGTGGTTTTAAAATGTATGTGAAGTTTGACATATTTAGCATGGGTTTGACGAAATTAGGATGGGTTTGATGAAACCGAACGAAAATTTATGTGGTTTGAAAATTTACCTGAGGTTTGAGCAATTTAGCATGGGTTTGAAGAAATTAGGATGGGTTTGATGAAACCGAACGAAAATTTATGTGGTTTGAAAATTTATGTGAGGTTTGAGCAATTTAGCATGGGTTTGAAGAAATTAGGATGGGTTTGATGAAACCGAACGAAAATTTATGTGGTTTGAAAATTTATGTGAGGTTTGACATATTTAGCATGGGTTTGACGAAATTAGGATGGGTTTGATGAATCCGAACGAAAATTTATGTGAGGTTTGAGCAATTTAGCATGGGTTTGAAGAAATTAGAATGGGTTTGATGAAACCGAACGAAAATTTATGTGAGGTTTGAAAATTTATCTGAGGTTTGAGCAATTTAGCATGGGTTTGAAGAAATTAGGATGGGTTTGATGAAACCGAACGAAAATTTATGTGGTTTTAAAATGTATGTGAGGTTTGACATATTTAGCATGGGTTTGACGAAATTAGGATGGGTTTGATGAAACCGAACGAAAATTTATGTGGTTTGAAAATTTACCTGAGGTTTGAGCAATTTAGCATGGGTTTGAAGAAATTAGGATGGGTTTGATGAAACCGAACGAAAATTTATGTGGTTTGAAAATTTATGTGAGGTTTGAGCAATTTAGCATGGGTTTGAAGAAATTAGGATGGGTTTGATGAAACCGAACGAAAATTTATGTGGTTTGAAAATTTATGTGAGGTTTGACATATTTAGCATGGGTTTGACGAAATTAGGATGGGTTTGATGAAACCGAACGAAAATTTATGTGGTTTGAAAATTTATCTGAGGTTTGAGCAATTTAGCATGGGTTTGAAGAAATTAGGATGGGTTTGATGAAACCGAACGAAAATTTATGTGAGGTTTGAAAATTTATGTGAGGTTTGACAAAATTAGCATGGGTTTGACGAAATTAGGATGGGTTTGATGAATCCGAACGAAAATTTATGTGAGGTTTGAGCAATTTAGCATGGGTTTGAAGAAATTAGGATGGGTTTGATGAAACCGAACGAAAATTTATGTGAGGTTTGAAAATTTATCTGAGGTTTGAGCAATTTAGCATGGGTTTGAAGAAATTAGGATGGGTTTGATGAAACCGAACGAAAATTTATGTGGTTTGAAAATTTATGTGAGGTTTGACATATTTAGCATGGGTTTGACGAAATTAGGATGGGTTTGATGAAACCGAACGAAAATTTATGAGGTTTGAAAATTTATCTGAGGTTTGAGCAAATTAGCATGGGTTTGAAGAAATTAGGATGGGTTTGATGAAACCGAACGAAAATTTATGTGGTTTTAAAATGTATGTGAGGTTTGACATATTTAGCATGGGTTTGACGAAATTAGGATGGGTTTGATGAAACCGAACGAAAATTTATGTGGTTTGAAAATTTACCTGAGGTTTGAGCAATTTAGCATGGGTTTGAAGAAATTAGGATGGGTTTGATGAAACCGAACGAAAATTTATGTGGTTTGAAAATTTATGTGAGGTTTGAGCAATTTAGCATGGGTTTGAAGAAATTAGGATGGGTTTGATGAAACCGAACGAAAATTTATGTGGTTTGAAAATTTATGTGAGGTTTGACATATTTTGCATGGGTTTGACGAAATTAGGATGGGTTTGATGAATCCGAACGAAAATTTATGTGGTTTGAAAATTTACCTGAGGTTTGAGCAATTTAGCATGGGTTTGAAGAAATTAGGATGGGTTTGATGAAACCGAACGAAAATTTATGTGGTTTGAAAATTTATGTGAGGTTTGAGCAATTTAGCATGGGTTTGAAGAAATTAGGATGGGTTTGATGAAACCGAACGAAAATTTATGTGGTTTGAAAATTTATGTGAGGTTTGACATATTTTGCATGGGTTTGACGAAATTAGGATGGGTTTGATGAATCCGAACGAAAATTTATGTGGTTTGAAAATTTACCTGAGGTTTGAGCAATTTAGCATGGGTTTGAAGAAACTAGGATGGGTTTGATGAAACCGAACGAAAATTTATGTGGTTTGAAAATTTATGTGAGGTTTGAGCAATTTAGCATGGGTTTGAAGAAATTAGGATGGGTTTGATGAAACCGAACGAAAATTTATGTGGTTTGAAAATTTATGTGAGGTTTGAGCAATTTAGCATGGGTTTGAAGAAATTAGGATGGGTTTGATGAAACCGAACGAAAATTTATGTGGTTTGAAAATTTATGTGAGGTTTGAGCAATTTAGCATGGGTTTGAAGAAATTAGGATGGGTTTGATGAAACCGAACGAAAATTTATGTGGTTTGAAAATTTATGTGAGGTTTGACATATTTTGCATGGGTTTGACGAAATTAGGATGGGTTTGATGAATCCGAACGAAAATTTATGTGGTTTGAAAATTTACCTGAGGTTTGAGCAATTTAGCATGGGTTTGAAGAAATTAGGATGGGTTTGATGAAACCGAACGAAAATTTATGTGGTTTGAAAATTTATGTGAGGTTTGAGCAATTTAGCATGGGTTTGAAGAAATTAGGATGGGTTTGATGAATCCGAACGAAAATTTATGAGGTTTGAAAATTTATCTGAGGTTTGAGCAAATTAGCATGGGTTTGAAGAAATTAGGATGGGTTTGATGAAACCGAACGAAAATTTATGTGGTTTGAAAATTTATGTGAGGTTTGACATATTTAGCATGGGTTTGACGAAATTAGGATGGGTTTGATGAAACCGAACGAAAATTTATGTGGTTTGAAAATTTACCTGAGGTTTGAGCAATTTAGCATGGGTTTGAAGAAATTAGGATGGGTTTGATGAAACCGAACGAAAATTTATGTGGTTTGAAAATTTATGTGAGGTTTGAGCAATTTAGCATGGGTTTGAAGAAATTAGGATGGGTTTGATGAAACCGAACGAAAATTTATGTGGTTTGAAAATTTATGTGAGGTTTGACATATTTAGCATGGGTTTGACGAAATTAGGATGGGTTTGATGAATCCGAACGAAAATTTATGTGAGGTTTGAGCAATTTAGCATGGGTTTGAAGAAATTAGGATGAGTTTGATGAAACCGAACGAAAATTTATGTGAAGTTTGAAAATTTATCTGAGGTTTGAGCAATTTAGCATGGGTTTGAAGAAATTAGGATGGGCTTGATGAAACCGAACGAAAATTTATGTGGTTTGAAAATTTATGTGAGGTTTGACATATTTAGCATGGGTTTGACGAAATTAGGATGGGTTTGATGAAACCGAACGAAAATTTATGAGGTTTGAAAATTTATCTGAGGTTTGAGCAAATTAGCACGGGTTTGAAGAAATTAGGATGGGTTTGATGAAACCGAACGAAAATTTATGTGGTTTTAAAATTTATGTGAGGTTTGACATATTTAGCATGGGTTTGACGAAATTAGGATGGGTTTGATGAATCCGAACGAAAATTTATGTGAGGTTTGAGCAATTTAGCATGGGTTTGAAGAAATTAGGATGGGTTTGATGAAACCGAACGAAAATTTATATGAGGTTTGAAAATTTATGTGAGGTTTGACAAAATTAGCATGGGTTTGACGAAATTAGGATGGGTTTGATGAAACCGAACGAAAATTTATGTGAGGTTTGAAAATTTATCTGAGGTTTGAGCAATTTAGCATGGGTTTGAAGAAATTAGGATGGGTTTGATGAAACCGAACGAAAATTTATGTGGTTTGAAAATTTATGTGAGGTTTGACATATTTAGCATGGGTTTGACGAAATTAGGATGGGTTTGATGAAACCGAACGAAAATTTATGAGGTTTGAAAATTTATCTGAGGTTTGAGCAAATTAGCATGGGTTTGAAGAAATTAGGATGGGTTTGATGAAACCGAACGAAAATTTATGTGGTTTTAAAATGTATGTGAGGTTTGACATATTTAGCATGGGTTTGACGAAATTAGGATGGGTTTGATGAAACCGAACGAAAATTTATGTGGTTTGAAAATTTACCTGAGGTTTGAGCAATTTAGCATGGGTTTGAAGAAATTAGGATGGGTTTGATGAAACCGAACGAAAATTTATGTGGTTTGAAAATTTATGTGAGGTTTGAGCAATTTAGCATGGGTTTGAAGAAATTAGGATGGGTTTGATGAAACCGAACGAAAATTTATGTGGTTTGAAAATTTATGTGAGGTTTGACATATTTAGCATGGGTTTGACGAAATTAGGATGGGTTTGATGAATCCGAACGAAAATTTATGTGAGGTTTGAGCAATTTAGCATGGGTTTGAAGAAATTAGAATGGGTTTGATGAAACCGAACGAAAATTTATGTGGTTTGAAAATTTATGTGAGGTTTGACATATTTAGCATGGGTTTGACGAAATTAGGATGGGTTTGATGAAACCGAACGAAAATTTATGTGGTTTGAAAATTTACCTAAGGTTTGAGCAATTTAGCATGGGTTTGAAGAAATTAGGATGGGTTTGATGAAACCGAACGAAAATTTATGTGGTTTGAAAATTTATGTGAGGTTTGAGCAATTTAGCATGGGTTTGAAGAAATTAGGATGGGTTTGATGAAACCGAACGAAAATTTATGTGAGGTTTGACAAAATTAGCATGGGTTTGACGAAATTAGGATGGGTTTGATGAATCCGAACGAAAATTTATGAGGTTTGAAAATTTATCTGAGGTTTGAGCAAATTAGCATGGGTTTGAAGAAATTAGGATGGGTTTGATGAAACCGAACGAAAATTTATGTGGTTTGAAAATTTATGTGAGGTTTGACATATTTAGCATGGGTTTGACGAAATTAGGATGGGTTTGATGAAACCGAACGAAAATTTATGTGGTTTGAAAATTTATCTGAGGTTTGAGCAATTTAGCATGGGTTTGAAGAAATTAGGATGGGTTTGATGAAACCGAACGAAAATTTATGTGGTTTGAAAATGTATGTGAGGTTTGAGCAATTTAGCATGGGTTTGAAGAAATTAGGATGGGTTTAATGAAACCGAACGAAAATTTATGTGGTTTGAAAATTTATGTGAGGTTTGACATATTTAGCATGGGTTTGACGAAATTAGGATGGGTTTGATGAAACCGAACGAAAATTTATGTGGTTTGAAAATTTACCTGAGGTTTGAGCAATTTAGCATGGGTTTGAAGAAATTAGGATGGGTTTGATGAAACCGAACGAAAATTTATGTGGTTTGAAAATTTATGTGAGGTTTGAGCAATTTAGCATGGGTTTGAAGAAATTAGGATGGGTTTGATGAAACCGAACGAAAATTTATGTGGTTTGAAAATTTATGTGAGGTTTGACATATTTAGCATGGGTTTGACGAAATTAGGATGGGTTTGATGAATCCGAACGAAAATTTATGTGAGGTTTGAGCAATTTAGCATGGGTTTGAAGAAATTAGGATGGGTTTGATGAAACCGAACGAAAATTTATGTGGTTTGAAAATTTATGTGAGGTTTGACATATTTAGCATGGGTTTGACGAAATTAGGATGGGTTTGATGAAACCGAACGAAAATTTATGAGGTTTGAAAATTTATCTGAGGTTTGAGCAAATTAGCATGGGGTTGAAGAAATTAGGATGGGTTTGATGAAACCGAACGAAAATTTATGTGGTTTTAAAATGTATGTGAGGTTTGACATATTTAGCATGGGTTTGACGAAATTAGGATGGGTTTGATGAAACCGAACGAAAATTTATGTGGTTTGAAAATTTACCTGAGGTTTGAGCAATTTAGCATGGGTTTGAAGAAATTAGGATGGGTTTGATGAAACCGAACGAAAATTTATGTGGTTTGAAAATTTATGTGAGGTTTGACATATTTAGCATGGGTTTGACGAAATTAGGATGGGTTTGATGAATCCGAACGAAAATTTATGTGAGGTTTGAGCAATTTAGCATGGGTTTGAAGAAATTAGAATGGGTTTGATGAAACCGAACGAAAATTTATGTGGTTTGAAAATTTATGTGAGGTTTGACATATTTAGCATGGGTTTGACGAAATTAGGATGGGTTTGATGAAACCGAACGAAAATTTATGTGGTTTGAAAATTTATCTGAGGTTTGAGCAATTTAGCATGGGTTTGAAGAAATTAGGATGGGTTTGATGAAACCGAACGAAAATTTATGTGGTTTGAAAATTTATGTGAGGTTTGAGCAATTTAGCATGGGTTTGAAGAAATTAGGATGGGTTTGATGAAACCGAACGAAAATTTATGTGGTTTGAAAATTTATGTGAGGTTTGAGCAATTTAGCATGGGTTTGAAGAAATTAGGATGGGTTTGATGAAACCGAACGAAAATTTATGTGAGGTTTGAAAATTTATGTGAGGTTTGACAAAATTAGCATGGGTTTGACGAAATTAGGATGGGTTTGATGAATCCGAACGAAAATTTATGAGGTTTGAAAATTTATCTGAGGTTTGAGCAAATTAGCATGGGTTTGAAGAAATTAGGATGGGTTTGATGAAACCGAACGAAAATTTATGTGGTTTGAAAATTTATGTGAGGTTTGACATATTTAGCATGGGTTTGACGAAATTAGGATGCGTTTGATGAAACCGAACGAAAATTTATGTGGTTTGAAAATTTACCTGAGGTTTGAGCAATTTAGTTAGCATGGGTTTGAAGAAATTAGGATGGGTTTGATGAAACCGAACGAAAATTTATGTGGTTTGAAAATTTATGTGAGGTTTGAGCAATTTAGCATGGGTTTGAAGAAATTAGGATGGGTTTGATGAAACCGAACGAAAATTTATGTGGTTTGAAAATTTATGTGAGGTTTGACATATTTAGCATGGGTTTGACGAAATTAGGATGGGTTTGATGAATCCGAACGAAAATTTATGTGAGGTTTGAGCAATTTAGCATGGGTTTGAAGAAATTAGGATGGGTTTGATGAAACCGAACGAAAATTTATGTGGTTTGAAAATTTACCTGAGGTTTGAGCAATTTAGCATGGGTTTGAAGAAATTAGGATGGGTTTGATGAAACCGAACGAAAATTTATGTGGTTTGAAAATTTATGTGAGGTTTGAGCAATTTAGCATGGGTTTGAAGAAATTAGGATGGGTTTGATGAAACCGAACGAAAATTTATGTGGTTTGAAAATTTATGTGAGGTTTGACATATTTAGCATGGGTTTGACGAAATTAGGATGGGTTTGATGAATCCGAACGAAAATTTATGTGAGGTTTGAGCAATTTAGCATGGGTTTGAAGAAATTAGAATGGGTTTGATGAAACCGAACGAAAATTTATGTGGTTTGAAAATTTATGTGAGGTTTGACATATTTAGCATGGGTTTGACGAAATTAGGATGGGTTTGATGAAACCGAACGAAAATTTATGTGGTTTGAAAATTTATCTGAGGTTTGAGCAATTTAGCATGGGTTTGAAGAAATTAGGATGGGTTTGATGAAACCGAACGAAAATTTATGTGGTTTGAAAATTTATGTGAGGTTTGAGCAATTTAGCATGGGTTTGAAGAAATTAGGATGGGTTTGATGAAACCGAACGAAAATTTATGTGGTTTGAAAATTTATGTGAGGTTTGAGAATTTAGCATGGGTTTGAAGAAATTAGGATGGGTTTGATGAAACCGAACGAAAATTTATGTGAGGTTTGAAAATTTATGTGAGGTTTGACAAAATTAGCATGGGTTTGACGAAATTAGGATGGGTTTGATGAATCCGAACGAAAATTTATGAGGTTTGAAAATTTATCTGAGGTTTGAGCAAATTAGCATGGGTTTGAAGAAATTAGGATGGGTTTGATGAAACCGAACGAAAATTTATGTGGTTTGAAAATTTATGTGAGGTTTGACATATTTAGCATGGGTTTGACGAAATTAGGATGGGTTTGATGAAACCGAACGAAAATTTATGTGGTTTGAAAATTTACCTGAGGTTTGAGCAATTTAGCATGGGTTTGAAGAAATTAGGATGGGTTTGATGAAACCGAACGAAAATTTATGTGGTTTGAAAATTTATGTGAGGTTTGAGCAATTTAGCATGGGTTTGAAGAAATTAGGATGGGTTTGATGAAACCGAACGAAAATTTATGTGGTTTGAAAATTTATGTGAGGTTTGACATATTTAGCATGGGTTTGACGAAATTAGGATGGGTTTGATGAATCCGAACGAAAATTTATGTGAGGTTTGAGCAATTTAGCATGGGTTTGAAGAAATTAGGATGGGTTTGATGAAACCGAACGAAAATTTATGTGAGGTTTGAAAATTTATCTGAGGTTTGAGCAATTTAGCATGGGTTTGAAGAAATTAGGATGGGCTTGATGAAACCGAACGAAAATTTATGTGGTTTGAAAATTTATGTGAGGTTTGACATATTTAGCATGGGTTTGACGAAATTAGGATGGGTTTGATGAATCCGAACGAAAATTTATGTGAGGTTTGAGCAATTTAGCATGGGTTTGAAGAAATTAGGATGGGTTTGATGAAACCGAACGAAAATTTATGTGAGGTTTGAAAATTTATGTGAGGTTTGACAAAATTAGCATGGGTTTGACGAAATTAGGATGGGTTTGATGAATCCGAACGAAAATTTATGTGAGGTTTGAGCAATTTAGCATGGGTTTGAAGAAATTAGGATGGGTTTGATGAAACCGAACGAAAATTTATGTGAGGTTTGAAAATTTATCTGAGGTTTGAGCAATTTAGCATGGGTTTGAAGAAATTAGGATGGGTTTGATGAAACCGAACGAAAATTTATGTGGTTTGAAAATTTATGTGAGGTTTGACATATTTAGCATGGGTTTGACGAAATTAGGATGGGTTTGATGAAACCGAACGAAAATTTATGAGGTTTGAAAATTTATCTGAGGTTTGAGCAAATTAGCATGGGGTTGAAGAAATTAGGATGGGTTTGATGAAACCGAACGAAAATTTATGTGGTTTTAAAATGTATGTGAGGTTTGACATATTTAGCATGGGTTTGACGAAATTAGGATGGGTTTGATGAAACCGAACGAAAATTTATGTGGTTTGAAAATTTACCTGAGGTTTGAGCAATTTAGCATGGGTTTGAAGAAATTAGGATGGGTTTGATGAAACCGAACGAAAATTTATGTGGTTTGAAAATTTATGTGAGGTTTGAGCAATTTAGCATGGGTTTGAAGAAATTAGGATGGGTTTGATGAAACCGAACGAAAATTTATGTGGTTTGAAAATTTATGTGAGGTTTGACATATTTAGCATGGGTTTGACGAAATTAGGATGGGTTTGATGAATCCGAACGAAAATTTATGTGAGGTTTGAGCAATTTAGCATGGGTTTGAAGAAATTAGAATGGGTTTGATGAAACCGAACGAAAATTTATGTGGTTTGAAAATTTATGTGAGGTTTGACATATTTAGCATGGGTTTGACGAAATTAGGATGGGTTTGATGAAACCGAACGAAAATTTATGTGGTTTGAAAATTTACCTGAGGTTTGAGCAATTTAGCATGGGTTTGAAGAAATTAGGATGGGTTTGATGAAACCGAACGAAAATTTATGTGGTTTGAAAATTTATGTGAGGTTTGAGCAATTTAGCATGGGTTTGAAGAAATTAGGATGGGTTTGATGAAACCGAACGAAAATTTATGTGAGGTTTGAAAATTTATGTGAGGTTTGACAAAATTAGCATGGGTTTGACGAAATTAGGATGGGTTTGATGAATCCGAACGAAAATTTATGAGGTTTGAAAATTTATCTGAGGTTTGAGCAAATTAGCATGGGTTTGAAGAAATTAGGATGGGTTTGATGAAACCGAACGAAAATTTATGTGGTTTGAAAATTTATGTGAGGTTTGACATATTTAGCATGGGTTTGACGAAATTAGGATGGGTTTGATGAAACCGAACGAAAATTTATGTGGTTTGAAAATTTATCTGAGGTTTGAGCAATTTAGCATGGGTTTGAAGAAATTAGGATGGGTTTGATGAAACCGAACGAAAATTTATGTGGTTTGAAAATGTGTGTGAGGTTTGAGCAATTTAGCATGGGTTTGAAGAAATTAGGATGGGTTTGATGAAACCGAACGAAAATTTATGTGAGGTTTGAGCAATTTAGCATGGGTTTGAAGAAATTAGAATGGGTTTGATGAAACCGAACGAAAATTTATGTGAGGTTTGAAAATTTATGTGAGGTTTGACATATTTAGCATGGGTTTGACGAAAATAGGATGGGTTTGATGAAACCGAACGAAAATTTATGTGGTTTGAAAATTTATCTGAGGTTTGAGCAATTTAGCATGGGTTTGAAGAAATTAGGATGGGTTTGATGAAACCGAACGAAAATTTATGTGGTTTGAAAATTTATGTGAGGTTTGACATATTTAGCATGGGTTTGACGAAATTAGGATGGGTTTGATGAATCCGAACGAAAATTTATGTGAGGTTTGAGCAATTTAGCATGGGTTTGAAGAAATTAGGATGGGTTTGATGAAACCGAACGAAAATTTATGTGAGGTTTGAAAATTTACCTGAGGTTTGAGCAATTTAGCATGGGTTTGAAGAAATTAGGATGGGTTTGATGAAACCGAACGAAAATTTATGTGGTTTGAAAATTTATGTGAGGTTTGAGCAATTTAGCATGGGTTTGAAGAAGTTAGGATGGGTTTGATGAAACCGAACGAAAATTTATGTGAGGTTTGAAAATTTATGTGAGGTTTGACAAAATTAGCATGGGTTTGACGGAATTAGGATGGGTTTGATGAATCCGAACGAAAATTTATGAGGTTTGAAAATTTATCTGAGGTTTGAACAAATTAGCATGGGTTTGAAGAAATTAGGATGGGTTTGATGAAACCGAACGAAAATTTATGTGGTTTTACAATTTATGTGAGGTTTGACATATTTAGCATGGGTTTGACGAAATTAGGATGGGTTTGATGAATCCGAACGAAAATTTATGTGAGGTTTGAGCAATTTAGCATGGGTTTGAAGAAATTAGGATGGGTTTGATGAAACCGAACGAAAATTTATGTGAGGTTTGAAAATTTATGTGAGGTTTGACAAAATTAGCATGGGTTTGACGAAATTAGGATGGGTTTGATGAATCCGAACGAAAATTTATGAGGTTTGAAAATTTATCTGAGGTTTGAGCAAATTAGCATGGGTTTGAAGAAATTAGGATGGGTTTGATGAAACCGAACGAAAATTTATGTGGTTTGAAAATTTATGTGAGGTTTGACATATTTAGCATGGGTTTGACGAAATTAGGATGGGTTTGATGAAACCGAACGAAAATTTATGTGGTTTGAAAATTTATCTGAGATTTGAGCAATTTAGCATGGGTTTGAAGAAATTAGGATGGGTTTGATGAAACCGAACGAAAATTTATGTGGTTTGAAAATTTATGTGAGGTTTGAGCAATTTAGCATGGGTTTGAAGAAATTAGGATGGGTTTGATGAAACCGAACGAAAATTTATGTGGTTTGAAAATTTATGTGAGGTTTGAGCAATTTAGCATGGGTTTGAAGAAATTAGGATGGGTTTGATGAAACCGAACGAAAATTTATGTGGTTTGAAAATTTATGTGAGGTTTGAGCAATTTAGGATGGGTTTGATGAAACCGAACGAAAATTTATGTGGTTTGAAAATTTATGTGAGGTTTGACATATTTAGCATGGGTTTGACGAAATTAGGATGGGTTTGATGAATCCGAACGAAAATTTATGTGAGGTTTGAGCAATTTAGCATGGGTTTGAAGAAATTAGGATGGGTTTGATGAAACCGAACGAAAATTTATGTGAGGTTTGAAAATTTATCTGAGGTTTGAGCAAATTAGCATGGGTTTGAAGAAATTAGGATGGGTTTGATGAAACCGAACGAAAATTTATGTGGTTTTAAAATTTATGTGAGGTTTGACATATTTAGCATGGGTTTGACGAAATTAGGATGGGTTTGATGAATCCGAACGAAAATTTATGTGGTTTTAAAATTTATGTGAGGTTTGACATATTTAGCATGGGTTTGACGAAATTAGGATGGGTTTGATGAATCCGAACGAAAATTTATGTGAGGTTTGAGCAATTTAGCATGGGTTTGAAGAAATTAGGATGGGTTTGATGAAACCGAACGAAAATTTATGTGGTTTGAAAATTTATGTGAGGTTTGACATATTTAGCATGGGTTTGACGAAATTAGGATGGGTTTGATGAAACCGAACGAAAATTTATGAGGTTTGAAAATTTATCTGAGGTTTGAGCAAATTAGCATGGGTTTGAAGAAATTAGGATAGGTTTGATGAAACCGAACGAAAATTTATGTGGTTTTAAAATTTATGTGAGGTTTGACATATTTAGCATGGGTTTGACGAAATTAGGATGGGTTTGATGAATCCGAACGAAAATTTATGTGAGGTTTGAGCAATTTAGCATGGGTTTGAAGAAATTAGGATGGGTTTGATGAAACCGAACGAAAATTTATGTGAGGTTTGAAAATTTATGTGAGGTTTGACAAAATTAGCATGGGTTTGACGAAATTAGGATGGGTTTGATGAATCCGAACGAAAATTTATGTGAGGTTTGAGCAATTTAGCATGGGTTTGAAGAAATTAGGATGGGTTTGATGATACCGAACGAAAATTTATGTGAGGTTTGAAAATTTATCTGAGGTTTGAGCAATTTAGCATGGGTTTGAAGAAATTAGGATGGGTTTGATGAAACCGAACGAAAATTTATGTGGTTTGAAAATTTATGTGAGGTTTGACATATTTAGCATGGGTTTGACGAAATTAGGATGGGTTTGATGAATCCGAACGAAAATTTATGTGAGGTTTGAGCAATTTAGCATGGGTTTGAAGAAATTAGGATGGGTTTGATGAAACCGAACGAAAATTTATGTGAGGTTTGAAAATTTATGTGAGGTTTGACAAAATTAGCATGGGTTTGACGAAATTAGGATGGGTTTGATGAATCCGAACGAAAATTTATGTGAGGTTTGAGCAATTTAGCATGGGTTTGAAGAAATTAGGATGGGTTTGATGAAACCGAACGAAAATTTATGTGAGGTTTGAAAATTTATCTGAGGTTTGAGCAATTTAGCATGGGTTTGAAGAAATTAGGATGGGTTTGATGAAACCGAACGAAAATTTATGTGGTTTGAAAATTTATGTGAGGTTTGACATATTTAGCATGGGTTTGACGAAATTAGGATGGGTTTGATGAAACCGAACGAAAATTTATGAGGTTTGAAAATTTATCTGAGGTTTGAGCAAATTAGCATGGGTTTGAAGAAATTAGGATGGGTTTGATGAAACCGAACGAAAATTTATGTGGTTTTAAAATGTATGTGAAGTTTGACAAATTTAGCATGGGTTTGACGAAATTAGGATGGGTTTGATGAAACCGAACGAAAATTTATGTGGTTTGAAAATTTACCTGAGGTTTGAGCAATTTAGCATGGGTTTGAAGAAATTAGGATGGGTTTGATGAAACCGAACGAAAATTTATGTGGTTTGAAAATTTATGTGAGGTTTGAGCAATTTAGCATGGGTTTGAAGAAATTAGGATGGGTTTGATGAAACCGAACGAAAATTTATGTGGTTTGAAAATTTATGTGAGGTTTGACATATTTAGCATGGGTTTGACGAAATTAGGATGGGTTTGATGAATCCGAACGAAAATTTATGTGAGGTTTGAGCAATTTAGCATGGGTTTGAAGAAATTAGAATGGGTTTGATGAAACCGAACGAAAATTTATGTGAGGTTTGAAAATTTATCTGAGGTTTGAGCAATTTAGCATGGGTTTGAAGAAATTAGGATGGGTTTGATGAAACCGAACGAAAATTTATGTGGTTTTAAAATGTATGTGAGGTTTGACATATTTAGCATGGGTTTGACGAAATTAGGATGGGTTTGATGAAACCGAACGAAAATTTATGTGGTTTGAAAATTTACCTGAGGTTTGAGCAATTTAGCATGGGTTTGAAGAAATTAGGATGGGTTTGATGAAACCGAACGAAAATTTATGTGGTTTGAAAATTTATGTGAGGTTTGAGCAATTTAGCATGGGTTTGAAGAAATTAGGATGGGTTTGATGAAACCGAACGAAAATTTATGTGGTTTGAAAATTTATGTGAGGTTTGACATATTTAGCATGGGTTTGACGAAATTAGGATGGGTTTGATGAAACCGAACGAAAATTTATGTGGTTTGAAAATTTATCTGAGGTTTGAGCAATTTAGCATGGGTTTGAAGAAATTAGGATGGGTTTGATGAAACCGAACGAAAATTTATGTGGTTTGAAAATTTATGTGAGGTTTGAGCAATTTAGCATGGTTTTGAAGAAATTAGGATGGGTTTGATGAAACCGAACGAAAATTTATGTGGTTTGAAAATTTATGTGAGGTTTGAGCAATTTAGCATGGGTTTGAAGAAATTAGGATGGGTTTGATGAAACCGAACGAAAATTTATGTGAGGTTTGAAAATTTATGTGAGGTTTGACAAAATTAGCATGGGTTTGACGAAATTAGGATGGGTTTGATGAATCCGAACGAAAATTTATGAGGTTTGAAAATTTTTCTGAGGTTTGAGCAAATTAGCATGGGTTTGAAGAAATTAGGATGGGTTTGATGAAACCGAACGAAAATTTATGTGGTTTTAAAATGTATGTGAGGTTTGACATATTTAGCATGGGTTTGACGAAATTAGGATGGGTTTGATGAAACCGAACGAAAATTTATGTGGTTTGAAAATTTACCTGAGGTTTGAGCAATTTAGCATGGGTTTGAAGAAATTAGGATGGGTTTGATGAAACCGAACGAAAATTTATGTGGTTTGAAAATTTATGTGAGGTTTGAGCAATTTAGCATGGGTTTGAAGAAATTAGGATGGGTTTGATGAAACCGAACGAAAATTTATGTGGTTTGAAAATTTATGTGAGGTTTGACATATTTAGCATGGGTTTGACGAAATTAGGATGGGTTTGATGAATCCGAACGAAAATTTATGTGAGGTTTGAGCAATTTAGCATGGGTTTGAAGAAATTAGGATGGGTTTGATGAAACCGAACGAAAATTTATGTGAGGTTTGAAAATTTATCTGAGGTTTGAGCAATTTAGCATGGGTTTGAAGAAATTAGGATGGGTTTGATGAAACCGAACGAAAATTTATGTGGTTTGAAAATTTATGTGAGGTTTGACATATTTAGCATGGGTTTGACGAAATTAGGATGGGTTTGATGAAACCGAACGAAAATTTATGAGGTTTGAAAATTTATCTGAGGTTTGAGCAAATTAGCATGGGTTTGAAGAAATTAGGATGGGTTTGATGAAACCGAACGAAAATTTATGTGGTTTTAAAATTTATGTGAGGTTTGACATATTTAGCATGGGTTTGACGAAATTAGGATGGGTTTGATGAATCCGAACGAAAATTTATGTGAGGTTTGAGCAATTTAGCATGGGTTTGAAGAAATTAGGATGGGTTTGATGAAACCGAACGAAAATTTATGTGAGGTTTGAAAATTTATGTGAGGTTTGACAAAATTAGCATGGGTTTGACGAAATTAGGATGGGTTTGATGAATCCGAACGAAAATTTATGTGAGGTTTGAGCAATTTAGCATGGGTTTGAAGAAATTAGGATGGGTTTGATGAAACCGAACGAAAATTTATGTGAGGTTTGAAAATTTATCTGAGGTTTGAGCAATTTAGCATGGGTTTGAAGAAATTAGGATGGGTTTGATGAAACCGAACGAAAATTTATGTGGTTTGAAAATTTATGTGAGGTTTGACATATTTAGCATGGGTTTGACGAAATTAGGATGGGTTTGATGAAACCGAACGAAAATTTATGAGGTTTGAAAATTTATCTGAGGTTTGAGCAAATTAGCATGGGTTTGAAGAAATTAGGATGGGTTTGATGAAACCGAACGAAAATTTATGTGGTTTTAAAATGTATGTGAGGTTTGACATATTTAGCATGGGTTTGACGAAATTAGGATGGGTTTGATGAAACCGAACGAAAATTTATGTGGTTTGAAAATTTACCTGAGGTTTGAGCAATTTAGCATGGGTTTGAAGAAATTAGGATGGGTTTGATGAAACCGAACGAAAATTTATGTGGTTTGAAAATTTATGTGAGGTTTGAGCAATTTAGCATGGGTTTGAAGAAATTAGGATGGGTTTGATGAAACCGAACGAAAATTTATGTGGTTTGAAAATTTATGTGAGGTTTGACATATTTTGCATGGGTTTGACGAAATTAGGATGGGTTTGATGAATCCGAACGAAAATTTATGTGGTTTGAAAATTTACCTGAGGTTTGAGCAATTTAGCATGGGTTTGAAGAAATTAGGATGGGTTTGATGAAACCGAACGAAAATTTATGTGGTTTGAAAATTTATGTGAGGTTTGAGCAATTTAGCATGGGTTTGAAGAAATTAGGATGGGTTTGATGAAACCGAACGAAAATTTATGTGAGGTTTGACAAAATTAGCATGGGTTTGACGAAATTAGGATGGGTTTGATGAATCCGAACGAAAATTTATGAGGTTTGAAAATTTATCTGAGGTTTGAGCAAATTAGCATGGGTTTGAAGAAATTAGGATGGGTTTGATGAAACCGAACGAAAATTTATGTGGTTTGAAAATTTATGTGAGGTTTGACATATTTAGCATGGGTTTGACGAAATTAGGATGGGTTTGATGAAACCGAACGAAAATTTATGTGGTTTGAAAATTTACCTGAGGTTTGAGCAATTTAGCATGGGTTTGAAGAAATTAGGATGGGTTTGATGAAACCGAACGAAAATTTATGTGGTTTGAAAATTTATGTGAGGTTTGAGCAATTTAGCATGGGTTTGAAGAAATTAGGATGGGTTTGATGAAACCGAACGAAAATTTATGTGGTTTGAAAATTTATGTGAGGTTTGACATATTTAGCATGGGTTTGACGAAATTAGGATGGGTTTGATGAATCCGAACGAAAATTTATGTGAGGTTTGAGCAATTTAGCATGGGTTTGAAGAAATTAGGATGAGTTTGATGAAACCGAACGAAAATTTATGTGAGGTTTGAAAATTTATCTGAGGTTTGAGCAATTTAGCATGGGTTTGAAGAAATTAGGATGGGCTTGATGAAACCGAACGAAAATTTATGTGGTTTGAAAATTTATGTGAGGTTTGACATATTTAGCATGGGTTTGACGAAATTAGGATGGGTTTGATGAATCCGAACGAAAATTTATGTGAGGTTTGAGCAATTTAGCATGGGTTTGAAGAAATTAGGATGGGTTTGATGAAACCGAACGAAAATTTATATGAGGTTTGAAAATTTATGTGAGGTTTGACAAAATTAGCATGGGTTTGACGAAATTAGGATGGGTTTGATGAAACCGAACGAAAATTTATGTGAGGTTTGAAAATTTATCTGAGGTTTGAGCAATTTAGCATGGGTTTGAAGAAATTAGGATGGGTTTGATGAATCCGAACGAAAATTTATGTGGTTTGAAAATTTATGTGAGGTTTGACATATTTAGCATGGGTTTGACGAAATTAGGATGGGTTTGATGAAACCGAACGAAAATTTATGAGGTTTGAAAATTTATCTGAGGTTTGAGCAAATTAGCATGGGTTTGAAGAAATTAGGATGGGTTTGATGAAACCGAACGAAAATTTATGTGGTTTTAAAATGTATGTGAGGTTTGACATATTTAGCATGGGTTTGACGAAATTAGGATGGGTTTGATGAAACCGAACGAAAATTTATGTGGTTTGAAAATTTACC